>CM048055.1:2551765-2836765 GCA_026259375.1 Verasper variegatus
TTAAGAAACTCACTTATAGTTTAGACCTTTGATGAATGAATGATGTGAAGGATGAATGAAAACTTGGATTTGTCCGGTTAAAGCCGATGACGTAACATTTCTGTATTTTCCTCACTTCACTTTGATCGTTCTCTGTTTTTCTACCTTTTTTCGATGTCTGTCTATTACATCACATGTTGAAACAGGGTCAGGAATATAACTCACCTGGGTTCTATATCCACATGTTCTCCACACCCACCTCTGCACGCCTGCACACATTCCCTGTATAGATGTATGAGGCTGAAAAGCAGTGTGATACAGAGATGCTGCCACGTCCTCCTGTGGTCTTCACGCTATTAGCTGTCTGATTTGTCACATTTCATTTACACCAACATTAGGCATATATGCAGTTTTCTAAAACGGGGATAAACCAGCGGAACCATTGCCAGTAGAAGAATTTGCCTTTCTGTGTTTTGTGTCATGTTTGACGTCACAAATGAGCAACAACCAAGGTGCTCGCTCACATCACTGTCAAATATACTCGTTCAACCGATTGAAGCCAGAGCCAATAAAAACCCTTTCTACTGCAGAGTCAATAGACCTGGGAGTGAAGCTGGATTGAATCTGTTGTTTGCTGTTAAAAGCCAATAAATAGCAGCTGTTAGTGGTTTTTTAAACCAGTATTTATTGAGCTTTTTCACTTTTTCTTTCGTTTAAAGTTCAGAAAACACCGCAGCTCCTGAAACGATTAAAAACATCCAATATGAAATATCTGTGATTCGTGTCTTTGCCAGGTGGTGCGTGACCAGATCACCCACTGCACCATGAAGCTCCGTCAGACCACAGGGATGATGGAGTTCTGTCTGGAAGTCCTGAAAGAGAACGACCCCAGTGGATTCCTGCAGGTACGTGAGTGTTTTCACCTGCAGTCGATCTTCATAAAGGACAAAAAGACCTTATTGAGTCCAGATCTGTGAACATAAGCTGAGGTTTGATCAGCCTGGTTTTTAACCTGATCAACAGGGAACGTCTCATCCTTCCATTTACTGAGAAATTCAACTTCGAAAGAATAAAGTATGAAAGGAAAAGGCCACTTTTATCCATTTATCTCAATATCTCTGAAGTCTTTATAACGTAATTTTCATACACCAACAATTAAAAAGACATATAATTCACATTCTATGGCACAGAGGCATGAACAATATTAAACTGTGGCTGAATGAATTTCACTTTTTTTCTTGTAGACTCTTTAGGGAAATTACTGAACACCAATAAAACAAAAGCTGCCCTCTCCCTTTTAAAACAGTTTCAATTTAAGTTTCTGAGATTATAGACGAGGCAAAACTCGGCATGGGGTCTCACACTGAGGAGGGAGCGCAACTTTTTCTGAAGTATTTACAACCAAAAAATGTAAATGTGGAAGTTGAAAGGAAGGAAATAAGTATGGGGGGGGGGGGGGGAGGGGGGGTGGTGGGGGGGGTGCTTAGTTCCTTTGAGCTTACGAGCAGACAGACACTTTGCAGGGAGCCTCTGATGTTTCTGAAGCCAGAAAAAAAATCCAAACTCACTGCGAAGTTAGAGGAGGAAAACTTCACAGAGCTGAAAAGTGAGAGAAACAATAAAACACATCGTGCACCAAGTCAGAGCAGCACGAGTCCAAAGTCACAGATTCTGCTTCAGAACTTTCATTCATCCCAGATGTTTAGTTATTAGCAGGTTCACGATCATTAGTTTCTGATCCGTGCATGTGGAGGACAAGCAGAGAAAGACGGTTTGACCCTAATGTTGTGTTTAGGGTCCTGGAGATGTCGGGACTTTTCTCTTTTACCTTCACACGTCATGAAAAACACTTATAAACTCTCATTTGACTCGTGATTGGTCGAGTGTGTGTATCGGTGAGACCTCAATAATGTTGGCTTCATTTCTGAATAGTGGGAGGAAGCGGAGACGTGTCGTCCATCTTTATATACAAACTATGATTAGTTCATTCATACAGTAGCTTTATGGTTGTTTCTATATATCATCACCTCCATTAAATGAACAAGGCCACTTGACATTTCTACATATATAAAGAAAGAAATGTTGATTTTACAACTCAAAAAAGAAGAACTATGTTTTTTATAATAAGTAAAAACAAAGAGAACACTCTGGACTGCAGAGTGGGGGATCAAACCACCGGCCCTCTGGTCAGGGGACAACCCGCTCCACCTCAGTTACATGCACAGTATGTTGTGTTCCTGCTTCTGGTTATGAATGATTTCTACAACTGAAGAGAGATGGAGTAAGATGAAGGGGGGGGGAGAGAGAGAAAATGTTCAAAGATTCTCCAGAGGAACACACACACACACACACACACACACACACACACACACACACACACACACACACACACACATTCATCTGAATATTTAATAAACTATTGATTATGTGGTTCTAAATTACCGACGCCTACATCAAAGCCAGCTGCTAAAGGTTGGATCTTAGTGCAAATTCAGGAACCTTTGTAAATCTGAAATAATGAATCCAAATGAAACGATCTGTGTTGTTAATGCTCGCGGCTGAATTTCCAAACCTTCAGCCGCTGTTTTTTGCCTTCTTTAATAAAACAGCAATCTCCCGCTTCTGCTTAGTTAGATGAAGTTTAATGTAATGAATTCATTTAGTTTCCTTCTTCCTGAGACGGGGGAAGCTCTTAGCGGCAGATGAGGGCTCTTAATTCCTTTCCTTAAATATTTGAACTGCACTAATGCGAGCCTCATTTCACTTGTCAGGGACAATGTGACGAAGCTGCGGACGGAGCAGATCCCAGAGCAGTGGAGCTGCTCTGTATGCAGCCAGCGTATCGCAGCCCTGCGAGCGTATTCAAATGTGGATAGTGAAAGCATGTGCTCTAATTTCCTGTGTGTGTGTGTGAACGCGTCTTTTCCTCTGCTAATTCCCCCCTCACTATGTGTGTGTGTGTGTGTGTGCAGATCTCAGACCCCCTCATCAAGCGGGTGACGTCGTCTCAGGACCAATGGGTGAAAGGGGCCCTGGAGCCAAAGGTCGGCCCCGACTTTCGACCTCACCCTCAACACCGACTCGCTGATGCAGACCATCCTGCAGCTGGACTTCTGCCAGGGCAACGGTAAACCAACCACATCTCACACGTTCCTCCTCCGTCAGCACTTCTCAGCCCCACAGGAGCCATTTATTACAATACGCCTTTTAATTCTGATTCCATAAACCTCCCTGTATGAGCACTGGGGTTTTACATGTATAAAGCAGCGTTCGGTGTTTCGACTCAGAAAGATTTGTGTCTCGCAAGACGCAGAAAAGGTCAAATCAATGCTTGACCTTTCGTGGACATTTCCCATCGTGCACCTCAATAGCGTCGCTAAGCCACAGACACAAGTACAGTCCATATTAAAGCAGTTACATACAGTGTTTTTCCTACGTGCTGTCACTTGATTATTCAGAGCTATAAATATAAATGTCGTGTTCTTCCTGCTCATGAGACACATATGAGGAGCCGGCGTGTTTCGAATCCCCGGTGGAGTCTGAAACTGAGCCGTCACACGTGTTCACTGGAGGCTCCGATGGAAACGCTGCTCTCTCACATCATGGTTCTTTGGCTTGGCTTCGCTCGAGCTGTGTGTATCAGCCGACTGTTCAAATCGGTGGAATTCTCCTTTTGAGGTTAGATTGTGTTTGTGTATATCGATCGGTGGCGGTTAGGGTTATCGCTAAATGTGTTGTGTCCACGGAGGAGGAATAGAAATAGAATTCTTTGTGTATAAAACTACGGCGAGAGAAGACGAAGGAAGATCGTTTTGAGACAGGAATCAAAATAAAGAAAGTTTAATGAAGGATAAAAAACCTCCAGATGACGATATAGATAGTTTATATTTTTCCATAGGCTGAGCACCCATGACGATTAGTAACCATGACGAGTAATGATCTATAAATAAGTAAACTTAGCGAGCTCCAACACACGCAAACATCCTGCACATTCAAATAAAAATCACCCTTTGACGATATACACTTGACAGCCAATAAACATTAAGTCGCTCTCACTCTTCCCTTACGGTGGTTTTCCTCACAGCAATGTTCACGACTGATTAGCTCTTCGTTAACGTGCATGAGTAAACCACAGCGGCCTTCACGTTCATTCTGCTGCCGTCCCACAGATCACCCAGATGTATTGTTAATGTACATTAAATATGTAATCAGCTCCATATTCTATTCCCATACGGCTCCAGTGAGGCAGAGAATGGGTGTTTTCATGAGCTGGAGTGGATTCAACCTTCTGAAAGAGAACATCATTATTCTCTGCATGGACACATCTTGAATATATTGTTTTGTACGCGGCATGTAATTAAAATGCTCGGTAATCCATTGCAGTTATTACAAATTCAATAAAGACACAAGCAGCATAGGATTTATATGATGAAATGAATCCAGTGTAGTGCCGTGTAATTAATGATGGTGTAACGTGGTGCAGTTGTGTCCATTGGCGATGTGCTTCACGTCTTTTGGTTCCTTGTGGGAGCGACTTCAAGTTCGGTGTTGAACAAATACAATGCTTACATCGTCCCTCTGTGACAAGAAACTCCACCTTCTCCACCTTCAGTCTCCATACACAAGTATTTTAATAACATATCTTTCTTCTATTTGCTCTGATGATATATTATTTTATGACCAAACCTTCAAGTTTCTACTTTGAAGTTTCTCTAGTTGCAGCAGTTTCTACTTCATTCTCAAATAAAACACTTCACCAACACAGGTTTTCCTTCAAAGAACTGTCCCACTATGCAGATAACACTGTGTTTTACAATGATGGACTTTGCACGACATTTGCAAAGAGTCAATAGTGAATATTGTGAGATTTACATATCATTTTCACCTTTACTTCCTTTGACCACCACATAAGGAGAAGGATCTTTCAGACTCTCCCTGGTCTCACTGTCGCCTCCAGATTGCTTTCACCTTCTGTCCATGTGCTCTTGTATTAAAACACTCAAACCAACATCGTACTTCCAGATGTGCAGGAGAATCCATTATTGAAACAAATGCAGGCCGCAGACAGTGGTGAGGCTGAGATGGAGGCCGAGAGCCCCGGAGGTATTTCGGAGAATCTACATTTTTAAAGTGAACCTCTGTCTTCCTCCCCTGAATGGATTCTGTCACTCCCTCCTACCCCCCCCCCCCCCCCCCCCCCCCCCCACCCTCAGTCCCGCTGGGCCCTCACTGACTTTCTGGTTGGAGGCTCATCTGCCTTTTTTGTCCCTCAGCGTCTTTCTGGTCTCCTTCCTCCGCATGTTCTATTGTTCTCCAGCTCCTGTCCAGTGAATGGCACCTCTGCAGAGTCGTGCTGCCGTCACTGCAGCACAAAGTTTCCCCAAAAACATCCTGTTACAGACGTTTGTGGCCCAAAGTACTCATTGGTTTCATCGTCGGCTTTTCATAAACATATTTTAAATGAGTAATGAATAATAATCAATTAATTCCACATTTTAAATTTTCTGAAAATATTTAAAATAATTTAAAAATCTTAGAAATATTTAATAAGTACTGCAATTAATTTGGATAAAAACACATTTGAAGTATTGTATTTAATAATAATAAATTTTAATATTTTCCTGCATGAATCAAAGAACTACTTTGGCCACAAATGCTGTGAAGCGTATTGCATATTTCATTTTCTCGACACGTGGACTGCAAAGATCCTACGACACTGTTCTTGTCCTGACTGCTGCCTCTCCCCTGTGTCATCACTGCCGTTGTGTGGTTTTTTTATTTTATTGTGTGTGTGTCTTCAAAGATTCGACAACTGTCTGTGAAGTCGTGATGTGAAGCTGACAAGACAAAATGTTTCTCCCTGGTTTTATTTGGATTGTGTTTGTTTCAGCTCCTTTGGGAATTCAGTTTTGTCTCATTTGTTCGGGGGTTTGACAGATTTACTGCTTTTAATCTAAAAGTCTGTCACACGACGCTGGTTCCTTCCTGTCTTCACCTTCCCCACCAGCCGAGAAACTGTCCTAAATTATTAAATCACCATAAACGTATCCAGCAGCTTGTCCCCTCAGCTGGGACTTTATCTCAGGACAGACTGAATCCGTCATAGTTCAGCGATGACGAGAACATAACGTGCACGAAACAGAAGCCAAGCTGTATCCAAACCATTCCTGCTGGAAGCTTTGGTTCTCGCACCTTCTACCACCAGCACCTCACACCAGGGGGTGTAGCGTCCTGACGTGGCCCAGTTAGAGCCTCCACTGGTTCCCAGCTGCTGCCCTGTAGATGAACCCGCAGCTCTTTCCCCTTTACGCCTTGTTAGATCCACAGTAAAGCTCCTGTTTCTGTTTAGAACACAACCAGCCACACCACATCCCTCTGTTTCCTCCTCCTCCTCCTCATCCCTCCATCCTGCCGTCTCTCATCCCTCCCACACTTCTTCTTCACCATCTCCCACAACCCCCCCCCACCTCCCTCCCAATGATCTCAATCTCCACGTCTCATCCATCCACTCATCTCTCCTCCTCCACAGCTGAGTCTGGGACTTCTGTGCCGGTGGCGCCGCTCCTGCAGCTGGAGAAGTGCTGCACCAGGAATAACAGCGCCACCCTGGCCTGGAGAGTGACAGCGCCCCCTGGAAGCCCCATTGAGGGCTACATCCTGGAATTAGACGACGGCAACGGAGGACAGTACAGGGTCGGTACAAAAACACATATTGGTTCTGAATACAAACTTAAATGAAGAATAGTTTGTCCATTCAGCTTTTCTGTAGCTTTGTAATTTTATTATATATTATTATATAATTAGAGCCTGACCATATGAATATGCATTTTTGGGGCTAATACCGATATTAGATAGTAAGAAAATACATATATCAGTTGGGTTCTATCAATAATCCATGTGCTGCTCAACTCTCATGATGCCCAGATGGTGTGTGTGTGTGTCTTAAGCATATGTGTCGTCATGCATTTTAAGTGTGCAAGTGCTCGACCTACATTTGTAATTACTGTCACTTGTGTGTGTATAGATGGTGACTTTAAGCGGCAAACAAACGTATAGGACCCTGCACTTAACCTGCATGTGTAATGATGCTGTGTGTGTGTCTGTGTGTGTGTGTGTGTGTGTGTCCCAGGAGGTTTATGTGGGGAAGGAGACAGTGTGCACGGTGGACGGCCTCCATTTCAACAGCTCCTACAACGCCAGGGTGAAGGCCTACAATGCCGTCGGTGTGGGGCCGTACAGCAAGACAGTGGTGCTGAGGACCTCTGATGGTAGGTACTACCTTTGTGTGTGTGTGTGTGTGTGTGTGTGTGTGTGTGTGTGTGTGTGTGTGTGTGTGTGTGCTCGGGGTTTGCCAAATTGGCGCCGAGACACAAACCCAGTGTTTCTGTCTGTGTGTTGGTCATGTTTCTGAGAAACAGATGTGAGAAATAAAGGAGGCAGAGCAGAGGAAGGAAAGGAAATGAAAGGAAGGAGAGAATAGGTTTTGGGGAAGAGGAAGAAGTCAATGACAAAATCACACACACACACACACTCACACACACACACACAACAATGGGCATTACATTCTGTTTTCAGACTGATAACCGCTCATCCCTCCCGCCCTCTGTTTGTTTTTCTGTCAGCTCCCTTCCTGCCTACTCTCCTTCCTTCCTTTCCTCCTCTGTCCTCCCTCGTTCTGTCAAAACTCACAAAGAGCAACAAAGGCTGGAAAACAAACTTGGCCGTATAAAAAATGTACGTGTGTGACTGTCTAATTTTGTCCAAAACATGAAAATAAGAAACCTGCTGTCTCAAGACTGTTGTTTTCTCTTACTGCAGTGGCCTGGTTCACCTTTGACCCGTCCTCGGCTCATCGGGACATAGTTCTGACCAACGAGAACCTGACGGTCTCCTGTAACAGCTACGATGACCGTGTGGTGCTGGGGACCGCAGCGTTCTCGAAGGTAAACGTCCACACACAAGTAATCGAATCTGATTTATATCCGTCCCCACCGTCCTTTACGAGGAAGCAGGGGACATACACGGAGGATTAATCCCATTTATTCCGTTTCTCCTTGAATTCCAGGGCATCCACTACTGGGAGGTCAGCATCGATCGCTATGACAACCACCCGGACCCGGCGTTCGGCGTGGCGAGGATCAACACCATGAAAGACATGATGCTGGGGAAGGACGACAAGGCGTGGGCCATGTACGTGGACAACAACCGCTCCTGGTTCATGCACAACAACTCCCACACCAACAGGTAGGTGTAAACTGGGCCCAGTCCCCTTAAATTCAGCCAAGCTGCACCAAATCTCACAGACAAAAAACTAAACCAACAAACCTAATCTCCTCTCTGAAGCAATAACTGCAGAACTGTTGCGTTATTTTAAAGTGAGAAAAGATTAAAAGAAGTTTGCAGCTGAATGAAACCAGTTTTTATTCTCATTCTTAGAATTTAAAAGTTGGATTTACTGATGTGTTTTCACTTCAACCAGCAAACAGCACTTGTGGTGCCCCCCCCCCCCCCATCCTCTGCATCAAACCTCACACATCTAAGAGGAACGTGCACACGCAAACACGCTCCCTCTCACACACACACACACACACAATATAATGATGCATGCGCTCGGTGACAGCGGGCCCCCTGAGGCTCGTACAATACCAACGAACAAACCCACTGGGGAGCAGCAGTGGAAGAAGACTGCCGGCTGCTGGAGACATCAAACCGTCTCCCTGCACCGTCTCTCTGTGTCACAGGGAAGCTATCAAGCTCTCATTAAACATTCATTCACAAGGAAATGTCGACTCTACACTTTGTTTCTTTCCTGTCTCTGCCTCGGTCCACGCAGAGTCACTCGTCGAGTCGTTCATCATCTCCTGTGTCACATGGTGGTGAACTTGTATCGATTCCTACGTCTCTCTCTCTCTCTCCGAGCCGCGACTCTCATGCGAATCCCTGTGTCCCGAGGCAGACATCTTATTGTGTAGAGAAACGTGGCTGTTTGCACGTTTACATGTAGAGAATTTGACACTAGAGCTTTCTAAGCAAAAACACATCTTGGATCCAGGACATGTTCTCCAGCTTCCAAGGGAATAATGCATGAATAGTGATGGAACTTATGTTCAGTATAAGTTGGCCTTTATATTCACACTGTCTGTGTGTGTGTGTGTGTGTGTGTGTGTGTGTGTAGGGCGGAGGGCGGCATCGCTAAGGGCTCGACCGTGGGCGTCCTGCTGGATCTGAACAAACACACTCTGACCTTCTTCGTCAACAAGGAGCAGCACGGGCCGACCGCCTTCGCCAACCTGGAGGGCGTCTTCGTGCCGGCGGTCAGCCTCAACAGAAACGTACAGGTCAGTGTTGGTATTGAACTCAAAGTTAAAACAATTAGTATCAAGACATGACAGCTCCTCCAAAGTGAGTCCTCAGCCCCGCTCAGCGATGCAGTGCTCTCATTGGGTGTTTTGTCTGTTCCAGGTGACCTTACTGACGGGCCTGGACATTCCAAAGAATATCAAACAGTAGGAGCTCCCTCTTCTCTCCGCGCGTGCTCTGGATGCAAACACACAAAGTCGTACGCAGCCTCGGTTCGCTCCCAACGTGGACGTTTTTCCAGTAACGTCAGCTGGGACTTCAACTCCTCTCCCATCAAGGTGCCCGTTGTCTCGGATGCACTTCAGCGTCCGATCATTTGGGACAAAGGAACAAATCTGAGTAACTATTGGCTATAAATACAGTGATTGACGCTTGTGGACAGACGGAGAACACGACTGGATTTACTGTGGATCGTCACACTCTTTTCATGTCCCATGGTTTTGCCCTGTGACCTCCAGGACTCACATGTGTTAATATTCTAGCTGCTATCATTCCAGGGAAGGAGCCTGAAGTTTCTCCTGGAGGCCGGAGACCAAACGAAATCAACCATCTCGCTCCGACCGACGTCTGCACTGTGCAGTCGAATCATTTTCTACTGGAAAAGGCATTAAAAGAAGTATACAACGCACCAAATCACCGATAAAACGTTGAACCATAATGTTTCGGGAAATTCCAGAGCGACTTTCAGGAGATGATAAATGAGGGAGAACTGATTGAGCGGTTGTTCTCTCTCGGGTGTGTTTTACAGCCTGCGAGTTCAAACGAGAGCATCTCCCTGAGTTACAGTTGCATTGTGGGTCGTTCGCGCTCATTTCGGCTCCCGTGTTCTGTTTCTCATAATTGGAGGTGATTTGTTACCTGTGGGCAGCAACATGACAGACATTAGGAACTCAGTGAGGTGAAGCTGGGAAGAGTTGGGCTTTAATTCATTTCATTTCCTCAGTAGCTGTATAACAGATGAGTGGAGCCTGGGAGGAGCCATTAGAAAATCTTTTATCTTAAATTCATTTTGATGCATTTCTTTGGGTCAAACTTTTGCAGACAATTGGGTTTTAATTGGGTTGCGTCAGAGTTTCTTGTGGACCGATTTACCAGCTGCACTAAATAGACTTAATTTAATAGAAATGTCTTTTGGTTT
The DNA here is from genome assembly GCA_026259375.1 of Verasper variegatus. Taxonomy (NCBI): domain Eukaryota; kingdom Metazoa; phylum Chordata; class Actinopteri; order Pleuronectiformes; family Pleuronectidae; genus Verasper; species Verasper variegatus. The sequence goes on from CM048055.1 coordinate 2,562,243, forward strand.
TGCACAGATTAAACTAACAAGGTTTTCTGTGACATTTTCATTTGTAATCGTTAGATGTGCTGGTTCGAAAAAATCCATTATTGTTATAATTATTATTATTATTATTATTATTGGCCTGGAGATTCCCTGCAGCTCCTCCCAGGCTCTTCACACCCAGAACCTGATTATATTCTGTTTTCACTTTGAGGCATAAAAGTCAGAAGCTGCTGAAATGAGACCAATCCTGTATTTTATTCCCTTTTCAGTCGTACGAGCCCAACGCATAAAACGATGCAGATCACAAAGTGGAGGAGAAAACCGCGGTTGTCTCATTGTAATTTAATTCTGTGCTCATCTGTGAGTCTCTCTGTCGAGCTTCAGACTCATCTCCCATCTGGGGAAGTGATGCTGAGAAGTCACATCAGGCTGAGCTGCTGCGTTTCTCGTCAGGATTGGACACGTGAGGAGTTTTGAAATCCAACCAAACCACTGTGACTAACGATATTCTATCACTTTGACATGTGATCCCCTGTATGTGATCATGTATCTGGATGCAGCAGAGGAAAGGTTCATTTTTAAATTTAAAAAATATTTAATCTAAAATTTATATAGTGTGTGTGTGTGTGTGTGAGAATCCACAAACTGTAAATACTGAGTTATGATAACGACGTGTAATATGAAGCATGGATTAAGCATCGAACAAGTTTACAAGAATATCTGAAGCTGTACTGTAAATACTGAACATTATTATTGTCTGTGCAACGAGTGACGTTCAAGCGCGCCCCCTGCTGTTCAACGGCGCCAACAACAGTATCCATGTGTTTCTCTCGTCTCATTATCTTGCTCCATTTCAACCAACTATGATTTATTTTAACTTTCGAGTAGGTCAGAACACCTGCTCCATTTTGTACCGTAACTTTCATAAATATCCAAACGTGCAATCAGGGACATTACATTTGCATTGTAAAAGTTGATGTCGTTAAATTATTGTTATTTATCTTTAAAGACCTATTCTGTGGAATTTGACCATGTGACTGAAGAGAGAAACAGTGCAACAGGAAACTACAGAAGGTTTTTCTCACAGGAACCGATGACGTCTATTTTCAATACGACACCTATGTTAAAAGTAATTTAGCGATTAGTAAACTTCTAGAGTAGCAAACTGGTTATATCTGTACATTCTGGGCTGTTTCTTACCATTTGAGGTTTCTTCTATTTAAAAAAAACGACTGAGCCTTTTTAGGAGATGGGGATTATATTAATTTAGTTATGTAGAATGTTACATCTGACATTTACATCATTTTAAATAATAATCAAGTGGCCACAATCAATACTTTAAGTACGACGCTGATTGACTTTGTGTAAATTTAACAGAAACTGATGCAACATCACAAAAAACCTGGACATTTATTTACCATCTTTCCTTTTCCCAGTATAACGAATACCGACTTAGTTTCTCATCGAGGATTCGAACCAGTTTCTCCCGACGCAGAAATCACATCCAACTTTCTGCCAAAGGGGATTTTTTCTTTCTGACATGTGCCAGACTGCCAGTTACCACCTAAGGGCTACATTTGCATCATGTGAGGCTTCCTGGTTGTTCTGCTCAGTCTGCAGCTCCCCTCTGACCGCCCCCCCCATCAGAGGAGAAACCTGCCCTGAGGTTCACGTCTCTGACACCAGGAATAGATTTTTAGAGCCCACGAGCAAAGTGAGACATCAATCACGAAATCTGGATAATCTGTCTCCTTAAATTCTGCGAGTCCGGGTGTTTTGAGGCGACGTGTCCGCCGGCTGCGTCGATGGTCAAAACAGAACTTGGGAAATCTTCACTGGAGGAAATAAAACTTTATACTGAGCCATAATGCTGCAGCTTCAGGAAGTCAGAGTTTCTTATATGAAATTTATATGAAAACAGACAAAGATCACATATTTAAAATGATTCACATTGTCACTCCTGTCTAGATGTGGTACTGTACGGCATGTCCCTTTACCCCCCCCCCCCCACGAATGTGACATATTTGACCTCAACATCTGCTGCTGGGACAATACAGCATGTCACCATTATTTATTTACCTTTAACACATCAGAGGAAAAAATATATATCTACGCTTGAGTATGTAAATATATTGAATTACATATTTATTTTTCTTTTTGTACGACGCTTGCTGGCTGCAAAACCTCCTGGAAAGTCAAACGTGCGCTTACAGCTTTAGAGACGAGCGACGTGCTGCAGATAAACTTCAGATTTCCTCACGCTCGTCTTCGGTGAAATGTCTACATGCAAAAAGCTGCTTCGCAAAAAACGGTGTGAGAAGTTGTGACCTCACCCTCAGACGCACACGGTCAGAACGCAGGTTCCGTTTGTCGCCATAAGTCTTTATCGTTTCTGAGAAGACTTCAATGTTTACATCTAGAATAATGGAGAATCTGCTGCACTGGCAAAGTGTTTATATGTGTCTTTCTTCATGGAAAACATGTGTGTACATTTCTAATTTGAATATTTCCCTCCATCCCATCCCTCTCTTCCTGCCAATATACATGTTTTGTAAGACTGACATGGTTTGTATATGAGAAATGCATAATTTAAAAAAAACAGCAGAAACGCAAATGTCTTTCTTTTTCTTTTTGTGGTCATTTATAAAAACAAAAAATAAATAAATTGTGATGGAATATGATTCAACAGAGTCTCCGGTCTGGTGCATTAACGTGCTGCCCCACCCAGGAACGCTCAGGCTCCATTTCGGGGGAATCGATAGATTGGATTTCTGACTCAGCAGTCGGTCACCAGTCAGGCCGTCAACATATTTCCACCGCAGACCAGCGACACCGTCAGGAAATCCGCCTCACGGGTCCCATCAGGAGCAGCTCTCGTCCATTTCCTCTTCATTCCTGTGCTTCAGTTTCTTAGCAGAAGCACGAACGAACCTATTTGCTTCTCTTGTTGCCTTTAATTTTCTGGATCTCCTTGGAGCTCAGGACCAGCAGCCCGTTCTTAAAGCGCCCCACCTGACCCGAGGGGGTGGAGCCAGAGCCGGACGACACCTTCTTCCTGTCCCTGGGGACGAGAGAGCAGCGAAATACAAGGATCAAACACTAAGATCCACCAGAAGAGAGTAGAGGGCATGAACATAAACACAAAGAGTGTTCAGATTCTGAAGAATCGCTGTTCAGGCCAACTTGGATCATGACAGTTATGTTACTATATTATAAAGAACAGATTCAACACTTCATTCACTCACCTCTGATTATTCGTCTTCTTCTTTTTCTTCAAGTCCTACGAGGCAGAGAAACATGGTCAGAATTTAAATCATAACAATAATCACATAAGTTTTTACTTGAACCTGGAGTTTCTGTTAGTTGGTCCAGATCATTCATATCAGCAGCTTGACTAAGTGACAGTGACACCTCACGTCTTACCGGCTGAACTTCCTCTTTTGCTTTCTGCTTCTTCTCTTTAATCTGTCGCTGCATCAGCTTGTAGTTGACGTAGTCCTTCTTAGGAGGCTGAAGAAGAAACAATAAATAAAACTGGTCATTCAGACGGTTCAGATACTGAGGACAGAACTTCAGAGTAAGAGTAACGAAGGGTCCTTACTCTGGCTCCGAGCATGATGGCTCGGTCCTTCTCAAAAACACGCTGCTGCTCCTTCTTATATCCGGTGATTCCGAACCGGTGGACCTCCAGCCGAGCCTGATGTGCACAGTCACAAATACAGCGTAGTGAGACGTTATCACAGGGACTACATGTGAGCCAATTACTTTACACCGTGGAACATATGAACCCACAAAATAACAACTTCTTCTAAATGAAGAGGAATTCAAATGAAGTCCATTGTTAAACTGTTTATTAATAAACCTGTTAACTTAAATTAGCTGCTGCTCATTATCAATATAAATGTCACACTTAACATTTAAACGAAAGAGTCAAATTGTACCTTTTCTAAATTGATTTCTTCCAGCTGGTCGCTTTGCGTCTTCTCCGGGATCTGAGGGGCCTTGAAGTGAGAACAGCACCAAGAGGCAGCAAAGACGAGAGGTGAAATGAACGAGTGACGACAAGAAGGTTTAAAAGATATCAACTGGAAAACAGAAGTTCATCACATCCTCAGACTAATTCTACGTATTTTTTAGCCTCATCTGTACTTTTATAATGAAGAACACGGAGAAAAGCTAAAGTATCTTTGACTCACAGGTGTTTTGTCTGAAGCTGGCGTCTGACTGGTCTTCAGTTTCTTTCTGTAATCTTGATAAGTCACGACCTCGACCTGACTCGCCTGCCGGACGGCTGAACCTGCGCGAGACGATAAACACATTAGAAAAACAAGGGAAGTGGAGAAACGAGTTATCAAATCATCTGAGAACTCGTGGTATGATCTTTGAAACCAAAAGGAGTTAGAGGAGAATATTAAAATACATTTCCCAGGCTTCTCACCTGTCTGCTGCTGTTCAGTGACAGTATCTGTTTCTTGCTCATCTTTAGTGTCAACGCAAATATCCTTCACTGCAGTGAACTGATCTTCCTCCTCTTCTTCCTCACGCCGGTTTCTTTTCTTCTTCTTCAGCTTCTTTTTTGATGCAGGACCATTATCTGCAAGCAGCGGTGTCACATGTCAGTATTGATCTCTGTATTTAGACTTAATGGAATACACAAATCTAAGTAATCAACACGTGTGTAGGTAGAGTTATTTAACAAGTTATTGCACATGTGTACGTATCAGTTGTTTCACATTGAGGGAAATAGAACAACCAGCTGATATTTGTAACGCGGTAACTTGAGGTAACGCTAAATCCAGCTGTTGTGACTAAGCTAAGACATCATTCATAGTTCATCAGCTCCATTAGCCACCGTTAGCCACAGAGCTAACTCACGTCCCACTCACCAAACTCATAAAACTTGTCCAACAACTGTTCGAGAAACACTTGGTCTTCGTCCTTTTCCCCGTTTGACTTGGAGTTCATTTTAAATTCACGACGACGCGACGCAGGAACAGTTCAAACGTTCACAGCGAAACGTGACAACAAACCGGACAAGGCACATGGGGCTCCACTTCCGGGTTGGACCTCCCCGCCCACCGTACGTGCGGAAATGCTACGGAAGTGCCCTGTGAACACGCCAGAAGTGTGTTTTTTTTTTTTTTTTTTAGAGAAGTCGGAACTGTTCACACGTTCGAGCCCGGAGAACTTCACCGGACACGACGTCAATGTGCCGATAAAGTGGGATAAAACATGGCGTCCACATCTGGTTATTCGGTATGTTTGCCTTTGCTGTCGGTGGCTAAGCTAACTCCAAGCTAACTGGGGCTGTGGCTGTTTCCACACATGGCGTTTGACAGTTCATTCAAACAGCTGATTGACTGAAGGACACAGGTGTGACAACACGTTGACAAACTCAGAGGTCACAGGTTTATAGAGATGTGATTCAACGATTCACCGGAAACACGTTATTTGTTCACATTTGATCAGATGTAAAGTGAGAAACTAAAGTGAAGGACATGCAAACACCTCCAGTTACTGTTATATCTGCTGTGCATGTTTACTCTTTGCAGTGAAAGGTGTATTAAAGTGTACTGTGGTTGTAGTGGGTTCATGCATGTGTCTGACTCGGGGTTGTGTGTTTCCTGCTCTGCAGCACAGAGACCCCATGCTGAAGAAGAGAGATGAGTTCGAGGACCTTCTGGAGGAGAGGAGGAACTCCAGTGACCTGAGATACGCGTTCCGGTGCTACAGCCCGGTTCTGTACAAAGAACTCTCTCCCTGCACGGCCACCACGCTGAAGAACATGGTGCTCCGGTCCGATCAGCTGCGCTTTGTCATCAGCCAGGTAACGTATAGAGGGGGCGTGACACCAGTTTGTGTTTCTGGTTGAACCCGACTGACGCTTGGTTACGATTTTACACCGAAAACGTGGCAGGTTAGTTCAGAATCAGCTTTATTAAGTACACATACTTGGAATTTGACTCAGTGTACTTACACAAATAGACACACAATTAACAAGCTGTAATACAATTGGTTCAGTGGCTCCTGTGTAATAGACAGACAAGCAAGCAAGTAGACAAAGAAAACACAACCTCCTTGGTGGAGATAAATATACATTCATTTCTAAAAAGCTTTCAGAATATTGCAAATACACACTTGACAATCTTTAAAGTTTATTACGAACAAGAGGGTTGGAGAAATAGGCCTCTGTCAAATGTATAGTCAAAAAAGCTTTAAAACTATATTATTCTATTATTATTACACGGTAATATTTCATTTGTAATTGTAAAGGTTTGCCAAGAGACGGGCCGAGCTGTTGTTGACATCCAGGAGGAGGCGTCGGCCATCCTGGAGGAGATGGCTCACAACCTGCAGCTCGGCACCGTTCGCTTCTTCGCCTTCACCCTCTGCAAAGTCTTTAAAACCCTGTTCAGGAGCATCTATGTCAATGAGGAGGGAATCCAGAGGGTGAGCGCACACACACACACACACACACACACACACACACACACACACACACACGACCAAGAAACAGAACGACAACGTGTCTGAGAGAGGTCACAAACATCGTTACGGTCGACTGACGCACAACCTGTGTTTGAATTGTCTTCAGCTCCAACAGGCCATTCAGGAGCACCCGGTCGTGCTGCTGCCCAGTCACCGTAGCTACATGGACTTCCTGCTGATGTCATACATCATGTACACCTATGACGTGGCTCTACCTGTCATCGCTGCTGGCATGGGTAAACACAAAGAACATGAGTTTATTCAATCAAACACCACAACTATTTGCACATGGAATAAACGGGACTTTCCCTGCAGATTTCATGGGAATGAAGTTTGTCGGGGAGATGCTGCGGATGTCCGGAGCCTTCTTCATTCGACGATCCTTCGGTGCCGACAAGCTGTACTGGGCCATCTTCTCAGAATATGTCAAGACCATGGTTAAGGTGAGGAAACCGTTTCTCCTGCCAGCTTTTATTCTTTTTAAGGAGTTAAAAACATTACATTAATAAGGGCCATCTTAGTTTTTGAAAGCCCTCTTCTGTAATTGTTACACAGCTACACGCAGTTATTCACCTTCTCTCTGAATATGGAGAAGTTTAAATAATTGTACTTGACAAACATCTTTAATTTCATTCATTATGATCGTAACAAGGTTTTTTACTCCAGAATGGATTCGCACCCGTTGAATTTTTCCTGGAAGGAACCAGAAGTCGAACGAGCAAATCTTTGACTCCAAAGTTAGGTAAGGAACTGACTCTTTGTTTATCTACAATTTCTTTTAGGTTCTTATTAAAACATACAGTTTGTATGAAGGATATAAGGATGGAGAGTTGTACACATTTTAAACCTGATTGTAAAGATTGTAAAACCTTTTGAGGCAAATTTGTTTAAATGCCAGCGTCCTTCATAGTGAATAGAGTAAAATTGTCCCAGTTGTGTTTTTTGACTGTGATTTGAATCCTTGTCTTCCTGCAGGTCTGTTGAATATAGTGATGGATCCGTTCTTTAAAGGGGAAGTGTTTGACCTCAACTTGGTCCCAGTCAGCATCAGCTATGAGAGGATCCTAGAGGAGTCGCTCTACGCCAGAGAACTGCTGGGTGTTCCCAAACCTAAAGAGTCCACTTCAGTGAGTCCCTTACACATTTGTGTTCGTTCACAGTAAACCTGCAGACATCAGAAGTTATATTTCATACCGATTCCCCTCTCTGTGCTCTGTAGGGTCTGATTAAAGCCAGGAAGGTCCTCAGTGAAGACTACGGCAGTATCCACGTGTACTTTGGTGAACCCGTGTCGGTCAGGAGTTTGTCCCAGGGCAAAATCGACCGCAGCCAGTTCAACCTCCTACCAAGGTACGACATTCAGACATTAAACAACAAGATTCTGACAGACGCAGATGTAAATGAAGAAACATGCACTTGACTGTGACCTGTCCACTTTCAGACACATCCCCAGGAGGCCCAGTGAGGAGATCTCTAACTTGGTGAACGACTCGGCCTACAGGCTGGTTCGGGCTCAGGAGGAGAACATGGTCCTGCAGCCGTGGGTCCTTCTGGCCTCCCTGCTGCTCCAGAGGCACCATCAGAACCAGGCGACGGCACTGGACGAGCTGACTGAACAAGCTGTGTGGCTCAGGGATCTTTCACGACAGTATGGAGCCTTCCTGCACTGGCCTGGTACAGTCCGAGTCCAACCCCCCTTCCCCCATTAGACAGATTCTTTGTGTTCTCAGCGACACTGAGACTCTGTTCTGATTTACAAAAGACGTTATTCTGTGGTGTTGGATCCAGTTAAGGCTCCCGGGTCCCCTTCTTCATCTCTTCTTCATCCACTTCTCTCGTTCAGACCACGTGCCTCCATCAGAAGTCGTCTCCTCCAGTCTCTCTTTGCATCGAGGTCTGGTGAAAATCTCTGAGGGAAGAGTTCAGCTGGCGTTGGATCAAGGTTTGTATTTACTTATGTTTGTTTTGGTTCCTTGTCGCATCTGCACAATCCTACGTTGGTAAGTTTTAGGCATCTGGCTGCCGCTCAATCAAAAAGCAACTTACAGTGAGGCCACGTAAGCAAATGCAGGAACAGATAAAAACAGTTTTTCCACCTCCAACCTACAGCAGAACAATCAGGCCCGGGGGAGCCTCCCAGAGCCGCTACCCCAGAAGAGGAGCTCTTGAGCCAGGCAGTCACCGTCCTCTCCTGCGCCTCCTACAGGAACCAGGCTCTGCACATCTTTCTCCGACCGGCACTGCTCGCCTCGGCCGTCCACGCCGCCTCATCCAACAACAAGCGTAAGACTGACGCTGCTGTTTACCTGCTCACATGTGCCGACAGCAGGTTGTTAAATGTTTCAGACACAGAACATGTTGGTGACTTCTGCTGCATGTGAATCTGGTGTGTGTTTTTCAGAGGATGTTTTCAACAGCTTCAGCTTCCTCAGAAACATGTTGTCCAACGAGTTCATCCTCTGTCCTGGAGCTACAGTGCAGGTGAGGAACACCATTTATACACTAAATTAATCTTTGGCCCCTTTATCGTGGCCGGTACAATAAGTTGCTGTGTGTCCTGCAGGACTTCGAGGACGCCTGTTTCCTTCTGGTGAAGACTGGAGCTCTGCAGGTTTCCCAGCAGGAGGTTGTGGTGACGGAAAGAGGACACAGAACACTGGCCTTCCTCACCAGTATGCTGGACCCCTTCTTACAGGGATACCAGGTGAGGGAGACACAGTGATAAGATCCTGAAGCTTATTAGACTTGATAAGAACAAACTGTTTCTTCTATTTAACAGCTTATCAGGGTTGATGACTCTCCAGTGGAGTTGAAATTTAACTTGCTGGGTCTTTATCATTCTCTCTGTGTCATGTTTTGTTCTTGGCTGTTTGAGTTTGTGGAGTCGACAGATTATTTGTGAACCAAAAAAACTTAAATGTAAATCCAGCAGTTTGTATTGTGCAGCTCGTAATCGCATCAGAACTGTCATTAGTGAAGGGTTGTGTGCTGACTGCTGATGTCCTCTAGAGGGTGCTGTCAACTCAGCATTAACTGTGTGTGTGTGTGTGTGTGTGTGTGTGTGTGTGTGTGTGTGTGTGTGTGTGTGTGTGTGTGTGTGTGTGTGTGTGTGTGTGTGTGTGTGTGTGTGTGTGTGTGTGTGTGTGTGTGTGTGTGTGTGTGTGTGTGTGTGTGTCAGGTGGTGTGCAGGTTCCTGTGTGAAGAGGCCACAGAGGATCTGACAGAGAAACAGTTTGTTCCTGCCGTCCGGAAATTCATCCTCAAACTTCTTCTCGCAGGTTTCTCACGTTTTATCGCCTCTGGTCTGTGTTTTCACCTCAGCTGTCGACTGAATAAAAACAGTTTTGTGTGTGTGTTTTCCAGGTAGACTAAGATACACTGAGGCGTTGTCCTCTGACCTCCAGAAGAACTCTCTGGCAGCTTTGCTGAGACTCGGAGCCGTACGGAAAATCAAAGGGTGAGTTGTTTTTAATCATCCTTCTGTCCCTGGTTGGTTTGATGCAGAATAATCCTCCACATGTGGAGTAATGATGTTGAGATATTAAGAAGTTTTAGTATTATGATTTTTTAAAGTACTTTCTAACAAAGAAATAGTCTTAAGGTGGATCTGCCGTAAGTGTTTGGTTCTCAAAGTGACTTCAATGTTTCTACTTCAGAGCGGAGCCAGGAACTCTAAAGGTCAACAAGGTGATGGTGAACTCATTGGAAGACACTCTAGGTAAGAAACCCGCTGTGTGTTGGCGCCTGAACAAACCGACAGGAATACAAAGAGTTTAGGATCCTCCAGGTCTTTTAAAAAACATCTCAAATTCATCTGTTTGTCCAGGAGGGAAACTTCCGACTCAGAAAGCCGCCGTCGCTCGCCTGTAACTCAGCGACCTCATTAGCCAAAGGAGATTCAGAAGGTCAAATCCTCTCATCGACGCCTCAGCCCCGCTCTGCATCGAGTCGACGCGGCTTCTCACTACGAGAGGTGGAACAAAAGCCATGTGGAGACGGCGCAACCGCTTTTAATTTTCCTTTTCTTTAATTTCTCTGTCTTCTCCTCGCCTCTCTTTCTCTTCCTTTGACTCTTCTATTGAAACTCTTTTTATACGCGTACGTAAAACCAGACGATGAGCCGGCCTGTGTGGGTACATTGCTTTTGGCTCAGTCTGACTAACTAACCGGCCTTGTAGCCTCGTGAAAAGCTTCTGAATGTGTGACGGGCTCCTCTCAGGATCGTGGACGGTTTCCATTAATGCATTTGATTTGTATCCTCGTAATAATCAGCGTGGCTTTTTCCTCGGTGGTGTTTTCCGTCTTCTCCCTCAGCTCCAGTTTGTCTGTTAATCACCGTCTGTCTTTATTTTGAGCACTTTAATGAATTGTGGTGTGGAGCTTTTATCCTAAATGTCTTTTGCTCTTGTTTTCTCCTTTTTTGGTCATTTTGTGTGTGTAGAAACAAAAGGTGCTAAAATGGATGAATACCAACATTTTAATTCAAGTTATCATTCTTTTGGGCACTTTTATGAGCAAAAAACTATTTCAATTTTTTTAGTTGAACTTATCACAAACTCGACTCAACTTTGGTTGTTGCAGGCGTTTTGCCAGCAGCGGTACGTCCGTCTTTCTTTACGCTGCGGAGACGATGCTGCGAGTCTAATGTCGCATATTGTTGCCAAACTCCAGAGGAAAGAGCGTTAATTTATACTGAAGCACTACCAGCTACACCAATGAATTCTGCTTTTTCTTTATCTGTTTTCTCACCTTCTTGTTACTGAACTTGCGTACTGAGATTTTTTTTTTCACAATAAGTTTCGAAGTTGCTCGACATTGAACCTCACAGAAACTTTACAGGCCTCGTATAAGTCTGTTACGAGGGAAGGAAGATGAGACAGAATAAATGAGAGCAGGAGCGGTAACAGTGACACCGGAACTCAGAGGAACAAAGCTCATAAAAGCAGAAGAACAACACGTCAGGACTTTGTGTAGAAGGAGTTTGACAAGTACTGGGCCGGTGGGTGCTTCTTATTGTAAGCCTCAGGATTAACTGATGTTCTGAAGTGTGTAGTTTCTTTTTAGTAAAAGTTTCCCAAATTAAAACTAGAGGAGTTTAAAAATCCTTACATTGAAGCTATTTATTTGGTGGCTGTAACCAGCAATGCAGAGGAGTTAAAGCTCTTTTGGTCGTGGGGGAAATTATACGAACGAGCCAAATTCCCCTGTAAGGCCTCGAGTGTCAAATCATCACTTCTTTTATAAAGCGCTACCTCCGTCTTCTTCGTTTGCCAAATTTTGCTCGACGCTCGTTTGTTTTGAAACCTGAAGCGCTGACGTTCACTGGGTCAAAAAGAAAAAAGCAGCTCAGCATTAAAAAAAGAAACCTGCCTGTTAACACGTCACCCAGAGTGTGAGTCGACACCTGAACTGTGTGTGTGGTTCAAAAAAGTTTTATATGACGTGTCATGAATTCACTCCTTTGTGTCTTTGTGTGTGTGTGTGCTTTAATGCATGTAACCATGTTACTGTGTGTGTGTGTGTGTGTGTGTGTGTGTTGGGTGAAGCCTTTCAGTACAGGCTGATGAGTTAAAGAGCAAATTAATAAAAGGTTTTGAAATACGAATCCTAATCGTCCTCTTTGTTTGATGGTCGAGGCTTTTGGGAGAAAACCGGGAGAAACTGTCTGATGTTCATTGGTTTAAATCATGAAGTGATGGTATTTAATCATCTTGTTTACACAAACAGAGAAAATCTGAAACTTTAAATTTAACCTGCACACGTCATCAAGTGTTAGAAAAGTGCTGAACAGACCATTTACAATCCTCTCTTCAAAATAACTAGCTCTATGGTCATTCAAGTTTTAGTCCCAGTTCGGTCTGAAGCTGCTTATATACTTAAATATACATTTTCAACATCTTCACTTTAAAAAACATCCTCTAGGTGTCAGACTTGCCTCTCTGAGCTCTCAGTTCAGGGCAATTTGTTGACACACACACACACACACACACACACACACACACACACACACACACACACACACACACACACACACACACACACACACACACACACACACACACACACACACACACACACACACACACACACACACTCGGAGGCATTTTTCATCATGCTTTGTGGCTCCTCTGCTGAGTAAGAGACTGCTGCCAGCAAATCTGCCACTTTCCATCCATATTGCCCTTTCTCTCACTCTCACTCAGCCGCTGACAAATAATAGGTTCATCTAAAGTTGCCACACCAAATTGCTTATTCACACACACACACACACACACACTCAAGTCCATCCTCCCATCCCTCCTTCCATCCATCCACCCACTCGTTCTCTCCTCTCTCTCTCCATCCATACCCGTCTCCCTGGTGGGGGTGTATAATAGTGCCAGCTGCAGCCGTATCAGCACTTTATCTGCTACATTATGACGAGCTGTATTGAAGGCGGGGGGGTACATGCACGTACATACACACCAAATAGGAAGGCAGCACCTTTACAAACTGGTCTCTGACCTGTGGCAGTCGCTGGGAAACAAAAACAGTGTCTTTAGGTGCGTTTGCTCTCTGTTATTTGGTTATTTCCTTATCAAGGCATTCATGTGCACCACCGGGCGGGTGTTGTGCCCTGGGGGGCTCGTGCTGGTCTATAAGCAGGGGATTGATTGAAAGAAAAAGGGACCCTGGTGTATAATGTGTCGGCAGCTAACCCTCGGTAATGGTGGCCTGATGGATTCAGCGCATTTCCTCCAGCAGATCCTGTTTATCAGGGCTGTGCAATGGAGGCTGGGACTTTAACATTTTGTCAGAGGAAAGGAAATGTGGGGACTGTCGGGGGTTTCCCCCGGAGGAGCGTCCTCCACCACGAGATCCCCGGCGAGCGTGCATCTAAGGTTCTCCTCAATCAAACGGGCTCCAGGCCGAGCTGCAGTATTTTAAGGATTCTCGTGGTGAAGCACATCTCGGCTCTTGAGCGTTCTCGCCTCTAACCAATCTTTTCATTCCTCACCGACAACCCACAGAAGAAAAGGCTGCTCACAGAGTGTTAGAAAAGGAAAAAACGTTCCAAGCCTCAGGATTCCAATATGATCCACAAGGCACACAAAAAAATTCAGCAGCGGTTTGAGGCAAATTACGCTCTCCAGCCTGAAATGCCTTTTAAGAAAGTCCCGGAGGAGCACGTTGGAAACAGAAATGGACTCGAACCACTCAGCTTTTGTTTTTTCTTCTCCTCTGCTCGTTCCCCCACCGGTCACCGAAGTCCTCATATCATTAATCCCCAGTGTAACCACTTGATGTTTCACGCCGAGTAATGGCTGGGCAAAATGAAAAATGTTTTATAAGATGACTGTTATTATATGTAATGGATATTTTTGCAGGGAGAGTGCAGTGGTTATCATCTCAGTGCGTCTGCAGAGAGTGATTTTATGTTGTGAAAAGGAGGAAAGTGGTGCAGATACTCGAGTACTGCACCTAAGGACAATTTTTGAAGTACTTGTACTCGAGTGTTTTGCTTGCTCCTACGAGTTTCAAGGGGAAATGTACATATTCTTTCTTCACTACTTTTCTTTAAAAGCTGTGAGTAGTTTTTACATTAACATCGGACATTAAAAACATCCTAAACTTTTAAAATCCAGTGCTGAGTTCAAAGTTAAACCAGTCGCTCCCAAGGTTTTTGTTGAACTTCTTTATTCAATCAATGACTTGATGATTCATCTTGTGACTCTAAATGAATCTTGATATTTTCTGTTTTGCTTTGGATGGAATAACAACTTGTACTTTAAACTCCACCTGCTACTAATACTACACTCTACTGCTCCTGTAGAGGTATTTTCTCATTGGAAATCAAGATGTGTACAAATATACAATTCAGGACAGACACAGAAAATTCATACACACAAGTTCCAACAGTAATTGATTTTGTGAATATAACAAGTATTTTACATTCTTTTAATACGTCATTTCATCCACATTTATAGTTATCCTGTCATTGAGTAATTTCCTTCTGCTTTCAATCAATCAATCAATCAATCAATCAATCACAAACGGCCTCACAGTGAAAACAATCTGTAAAAGGTTCTCTTTGTGTTAAATATATAAATGTTCATTCTATTCAAACCTGCTGATTCCCATATTTAGTTGCTTTGGAATTATTTTTATTTTATTATTTATTATACTTTTATTTAAAACCAAGTCATATCATATCAGTACTTCTCCACCTCTCCTTGCCGAAGTGTCCTTGGGCAAGACACTGACACCCGAGTTGCCCCTAAGCGTGTAAATGATGTGTAATGATAGAAAAGTGCTGCAGTGAATACAACTTCTACTTTTAAACACTTTGAGTGGCTGTTCAGCGTCGGTTCATCTACACACACACACACGCCGCTGTATCTTCATGCTGTGCTTTAGAACAGGAGGATATTTTATTCCGTGATCGTAGGAAAACGTTCCCAAACTTTTAATTGCTTTGATTTTACACCTTAAAATGATTGGTCACATTAAAACACATCTGATAACAACATCTGTGCTGCAGCGTGGTCATTTGCATCTGTAATGAGTAAAGCTCCGGTCACACATGAGACAGTGAGAGCAAACATTAAGAGACATAATCACAATATTGGTTTACACCAATTATTGTTAATGTATTCTTCTTTCTGCTTCTATCATGCATCAAAGAGCCGCTCTGCTGAGATCAGTGATTAGTGCCGAGTGAGCACATTTGCATTTTTAACTATATTAGCATAATGCAGAAATGCATGGATCTAATAAAGTGAGCTAATGTCTGCAATTAGCCAGGATGTGATTTCCCATTGTGAGCAAAGCATTTGCTTTAAATTTAACACAAGAGAGACACACACAGTTTGCATACATCTATACACAGGAGAACGTCTATATGCAGGACACATAATCATACACACACCCAAATATATATGTATACACACAACGATTACTCTCAGTCTTGCGGGATTCCACGAGCTGCCAGTTCTTGACACCAAGATAAATAATAAACCTCTGATGGATGCTGCCGCGAAGTGAAAGCTCAAGGAAGATTTAATAAAATCCAATAGAATCTAAGTGGAGTGGCATGAGCGTGTGTGTGTGTGTGTGTGTGTGTGTGTGTGTGTGTGTGTGTGTGTGTGTGTGTGTGTGTGTGTGTGTGTGTGTGTGTGTGTGTGTGTGTGTGTTTTTGCAGTGGAACGTCCTTTGTAGATCAAAGATTATTTGGATCAAGATTTGGGAACATGAGATTTCCCTTCACAGAGCGGAGCAGGTTCAGTAAACACAGCTGACAGACGTCTGTTTTCTCCTCTGTCTTTGTCTGTTATACAAAATACTCTTCACATCATTTGACATTCAATGGAAGACCCGTGTGTTTACAACATCTCTGTATACACATACACATCTTTGAAAGAATTTAACAAATAGTTTGACCCTTTAGGAAATACTACACACTTACTTGCCTTGTGGCTGATATCTGTTGTGTTAATGACGTAGGTTTAGCGCCTTTCAAGAGACCCAAGGACACTTTACACGTGTCACTAATAAAATAAAATAATACCTTAATATACCTTATATTTTATTTGTTTCTTTCATACAAAGACAGGGTTAGGGTTCTTTTTAATGACTGAAAGTCATTTGGGCGTTTTGATGTGGATGATTTGGGTTTTGTTCCAATTTCAACAATATTCTCTCGACATGTGAATCATCGAGGAGACGCTGCTTCTATTAAACTCTGTAAATCAGGGAAGAGCTTTGCTGACACTTGGACTCATTAATAATTCTGCTTGGTTGAAAACTAAAGGGCAAGATAAGCTAAGTTAGATATAAAAACAACCTCTGCCCAGTGCATTAATAGTGAATAAATTCAGATTTAACAGGAGGAGTGCAGTTGATAATACATTGAACCTTGAAGCTTCCAGGCATGAGGTGGTAAAGTCAGTAGAAACCCTCTCGTGGAGCTTGTTGAACATCCCGTCTCTGAGCAAACTGAGGCTCAGACACAGAAACCAAAGCCAGTTGAACTTCTGCCGTCCTCCGTGGGGCCCTTTAAGATGGTGCAAGGTAAATCTGGATCTAATTAAAATGACAGGACGGGTAAATGTCCTCGCTCTCCTCTCAGTCGGAGGGCTCTCCGGGGCCGAAATAACTTTCATAATTAGGACCGAATTGATCGTTGCCTGTGAAGCTGCGAGGACGACGGAGCAGAGCAGCTTGTGAATGTATTGAACCTTTTGTCCAGAAATGCAAAAGCACACATGACAGAGAAGTGAAGGAAAACTGACTTGACAGACTTGAAATCCTTTTGACCTCATAAGTCACAAGTGAAACTGGTCATTTGTGGGATATTGGTTCAATTTGGGATATTTGTGTCTGGTCATTAGCTTTAAAATGTTTTTGGGACATATAAATAACGGTTAATAGAAGAATTTAAGTTTTTAACGTTTTAAAATAAGAGCTGTGCCTCTCACAATCCAAAAAGCTAAATTAAAGATCTCTGTGTAAACAGCAGCACAGAAGGGATCCGTGGGATCTGTTGCCAGAAACGTATCCGCTGGCTGCACCAACAGCGTTTACTGTTACACTTCACCACACACAGTGACTTGTATTTTCCACATTTCTCCTGAAATCTCACTTGAAGGTAGGAGATGGCACTTAGCGGAGCCGGAGCGCACGTCTCTGCCTGCTCTGTGCACCTGTCAACAGGCGCTGTCGACATGTGTCAGAACCTCAGATTGGATTTTGCACAAATTGTAATAATTTGCTCTCCTCCTCATAATGAGCTTGTTTCACAGCGGGGGGGGGGGGCTGAAATGTGACGAGCGACCAGACACTTAATCATTTCAGCCAATCAGCAGATATTTGTACCAATTAGCTCTGTGCAGAGACACATTCTCCTCTGAAGCTGCGGCTACAGCAGAACAATAGAAGTTAATTTAAATCAGGGACAATTAATCAATTAAACAATTAATCAGTGGGGGTTGATTGGCTGCTTCATGGCACTCAGCAGCTCCATTAACAAACAAATAACTCTACAAATACTGTGAGTTGTTAACTCTGTGTTCAGATTAAAAACGAGCAAAACGCAATGCAGAAGATTCATGTTGTCGTTCTGCTGCAGGAAACAACAAGAGAATTGTAATGGTGCTCACTCATATTTAAGACAATGATACTTAAATAACAAACACTACATAGAAACACTACGATTAAAGAAATATACAAACGTAGAAATATAAGGTACAATAAATACATATGATTACTACAGAAGAGTAGGTTTTGGTGCAGATCTGCATCAAGGGGCCAGATGCAGGAGGTTTTATTCACATTTTAATTGATTTATAGGGAATAATTCACGGATCACGAGGAAAAACAACAATCAGGCACATTTACAGAGCTGATATCTATGAGTGTGTGTAGTTGATTGGATTCAAAGGGACTGTTGGGCCATTAATTCCGTGCTAATTGTCCACCCCTGCTTCCAGTCTTTATGCTAAGCTAGGCTAATCATCTGCCAGCTATCGAACCATTACTCTAATTGAATTTCATCATATTTCTGTTGTGCAGGTCTTAATTCATTACTTCCAACAACGCACTGCACAAACATTGGACAAACACTTCTATAGATTAACTTTTATTTTTCGAGTTTTCTTTCTTGGATCCATATCAGGGTATAACACGTCTCCACCGAGGGAGTAAAGTGACGGAGCGGCGCTTCATCAATAGCGCGGCGTGATCTCTCTGAGGCTTGTGTGACTCTCAGCCACACAAGCTTTTATCTGGCGGCTGTCAGACTCCTGCAGCGATTCCACTGCCAGAGCCAGAGAGCTGACAGATGATTAGTTTGCCTTTTGTTCCTATGGATTTAATCACGTGTGTTTCCATCAACGCTCAGAGCTTTGCACATACATATCTAATCTAAAATAGTAATGCGGAGCCGTCTTTGAATTTCTAACGAGGATGATCCCGTTCTTAGACACAGACTTCTCAAAAATACCTGATTTAGTTGTTCTCCTGCCTTCTACTTATTTCCTGAAGTCATAGACATTAGAAAATAAGTTACAGATAATGTTTTTATAGGATAACTGATTTAAACCAAACTTACCGGAGTGATTAAACCAAAAATGACAGAAACCTTCGAGAAAAACTAATCTGACAAGTACTTTGAGCTTCTACTTTGGCCCGTGTCCCATCCACTAACATGGAGGAAGCAGGGTTTTTTACCTATACTGCAGTCAGCCTGTCATGTCGTCCATCTTCATGTACAGTTTATGAATCAGAGCTTGTACAGTTTATTTGAGGTATGACGCTCACACAGTGAAACAGTCTCTCACCTCAGCAGCGAGTCTGAACAGATGAGCTGCAACGTGGAAGGATGAGGATTGAGAAGTGACCTACGACCTCAGGAGAGCGGAGGGGAGGAAGAACACGAGGAGTCGCTCGTACGTTCCTGAGAGCTGAGAACAAATAAGAGACGGCACGAGAGAGAGAGAGGAAGCGACGCTAATACTCAGGAAGGATGAAAGAGATGGAAAGCAATCAGCGTGACAACGGAGGAGGAAGAGTGAGGGAGCGCGTGGGGCGAGGCTGACACTTTGTCAGAGGCAGAGCTCGTTGTCAGACGGGCTAATGCTACCTCAGTTCAAGTCCCTCTTAAAGACGTCAGATCACACAGGCAGATTGCCCGTGGAGGATTTCAGGCAGGCGCCCGCCAGGGCAGCCAGGAAATTGCATTTGCTGCCTGCTACAAGATCCTGATAAGAGCAGATTTGTTCTAAGAACGCAATGACAGGGCAAGGTTATCACAAAGCTGCCTGGCCTCCCTACTGCAGAGGAGGAGAGGAGGAGAGGAGGAGAGGAGGAGAGGATCAGGAGAGGATCAGGAGAGGAGGAGAGGAAAGGGAGAGAATGATGAGGAGAGTAGAGAAAGAGGAAAGGCAGAGGAAAAGGAGGAGAGGAGAGAAAAGGGGAAAAAGAAGGGGAGAAAGAGGAAGATGAAGAGAGGAAGATGAGGAAAGAGGAGAGGATGAGGAGACCAGAGGAAGAGGTAACATTCAACCCTTATGAGAGAAGGAGAAGATGACAGGAGAACTTCATGGTGGTGGGAACAGAAGATGTTCAGATCAGAAACATGTAAAATAAATCTTCATGTAAAGTCTGTAAAAACTGATGACACCAAACAGGATTAGAAAGAAAAGAAACGAATGCTTATAAATTAAAAACATGAGTGAATATGTGAACATCTGGTTTAACATGTGTGTTATCAGCAATATGTGAAGTTAATTTAAGCACAATTATAATTGTGTACATGTGGATGGGCTGTGTGTGTGTGTGTGTGTGTGTGTGTGTGTGTGTGTGTGTGTGTGTGTGTGTGTGTGTGTGTGTGTGTGTGTGTGATTGCGTCTGGAGTCAAGACAAGCTGATGATGGGTGAGAGGTGATGCAATGAGGTGTGTGTGTGTGTGTGTGTGTGTGTGTGTGTGTGTGTGTGTGTGCGTGTGTGTGCGCGTGCGTGTGTGTGTGTGTGTGTGTAGGTTGCAGATAAGTGTCAGAGCTGTTGAAGTGAGGTGGAGTCGGTGAAGAGCATTTTCTCCTCTAAAGCAGGAAGAAGGGACATGAGGTTTAAAACCACCTCATGCGTCTCAGTTTGTGAGCTTCCATTCTCCCACTGACTGTAACGTAACCTGCAGTGAGGTTCACTCAGAGGCGGCCATCTTGGACACGGAGCAGAAAGAGGAGGAGAACCAACATATTTTTCAAATTTGTAAGAAATGGAGAACACGTCATCGGCACAGGAGGCAGTACTGTGTCAGTAAGTGAACTGACTGAGGTATCTGAGTTGAGAAAAGGCAAATAAAATCTCCAAAGGAAGGAAATCCCTACAAAGAAGTGTTTTTCAGTATCAGGGGAGTACTTGAAGTATTTAAAGTATTTTGAGTATTAGGCACCTTTCAGGACAGGAGAGTGCTGAACACACGATGTTGACATCGGTGGAGGAAGTACTGAAATCTTTAATTTAAGTAAAAGTGCAAATAAATAGATGAAATGTGTTTCTACTTTTCAAAAGAACTGAGTAAATGTACTGAAATCAACAAAGGGGCACTTCTACATTAAATAAACCCTATTTACACACGAATGCCTTTGACGTTGGGGATTTTTTTGTGATCAGAAGATTGACATGAATGTTATTAAAACATAAATACCCACAGATTATCATCTTGAAACTGTCAACTGGTCAATTAAAAAAGAAACTAATCAAACATGGCTTCAAAAAACAATCAAAGTGTCTGCAGAAAATTCAATTATTACACTTTAATGTCTGTAATTTGAATCGTTTTACGACATGTGTGCGTGATTGTGTGTTTAAAGACAGATCAGGTTCGTTCAGAGACGTGTGTCGTGTCGCTCTGTCATGGGAGAGAGGGAGGGAGAGAGAGAGAGAGAGAGAGAGAGAGAGAGAGAGAGAGAGAGAGAGAGAGAGAGATCAGCAAAGTAAAAGTTGAAAGAAGAACGTGTCCAGGTTTGAGCTCTGAGGGTTTAGAGCTGTCAGAATCTTAATCTGTCTGTCATGAGGTGTGTGGACGCTGGGCTTAAAGTTGTCTGGTTGTTGGACCGGTGTCGTTTCGACAGCCGCTGTCCGTCACAGCTTCTATCAGGAGGCTGAGGATGTGTCTGTTAATGTGCTGGAGGGACCTTTAAATATAGATATGACGCGTTTAAACTTTTAATATTTCCAATATGGAAAATTGGGCCGATGGAGCATCAAATAATAATGATCACAAATATGATATAAATAGACATATAGACACTGATCACATGTAGTCTTTAGACACGCCTCAATTTTCACGGGATGAATCAACAACCTACTGTTGAAGTTATGGTCGATCAATAGAATTATATTAATCACAAACTGGCTCTAAAGTTTGAGAAAGAAAAACACAAAAGTACATTTTAATATTTTGTTTGTGGCTCTAAGGACATTTTCTGTAAGAGCTATAAAATATATTTAAGTTGAGTTTCAAGCTTCGTTTCCACACAAATTAATATTTATTCATATGTTTTTTATTGTAAACTCAATTTCGTCTCTATTTATATAGTAGTTATATATTACATGGCTCTTTAAAAGAGTCTTGTACTGGCGTTTGAAAGTTATTAAAAAGAAGAGAAATGAATTCACCATGGACGTTGAATATGGAAAATGTTCCCATGATTTACATTTCTTTTTGTTCGAGGTATCAAGAATTAAAAGAAATGAGTAATAAGAGTGAATTTGTGCTGTTGTTCACTGACACCAACACGGGGCGTTTCATTTGAGATGCTGCTGCTGAGGCGTCTGCAGCAAAGCGCTGACACCGGCTGTGGTGAGATAGATGGAGCCCTGTCCTGCTATAAATCTTACTCTTATTAACCCGCGGGCAAGTGAATGTAAAGTCCCATCGGCCTCAGGGGAGCCTGCAACACAAGGCTGTTTACGCTCTGGGTGTTTTCCTCCAGCCTTCAGCCTGCCACCGTGGACCGAGTCAGAGTCAGTGAGCAGACTTACTGTGTGTGCGTATAAATGTATGTTTTTGTATATAAATATGAACCATTTCTTTTTACATCTAAAATACAAAGCTGCTGTTTATATTATCTCCAAAATCCCAATAATGGAAATGTGAAAACAATCCAATCTGGAGGACAATGGTTCTTGTTTTAATGGCTGAAATAAATTATTTAGTTGTGTCCTTGATTGTTGATTCATAAGCCCACACACTGTAGTGCTGGTAACCTTTAGGGGTTTATTGAATTTTAAACTGTATTCATATTTATCTCTAAGGTGTAAATTTGTCTCAGGCTCAAAATTCAGTGTGAGTCCAAACTTTATTCTTTCAAATCAATATTAACGAATGGAGACGACTGTTTATCTCCAAAACACAGATACGTGTCGGTTTTATTCTGTTCATCTATTGCACGTGTCGTCCTACAGGAGGGATCTCACCTCCGTTTCTCTCAGGGGAACTTTTCCTTTTCCAATCGAGGCAAATCCATGAAACTGGATCTGAAGGTGTGTATTCAAATGGCCCGGCTCCGTGTGAAATCCACAAAACAGCCACATTTGAACTGATTAAAAGCCGTTTTTTCTACCTGAGGAATGAGTTTAGCTCCTGCCTTTAACTCCTCGACACACACACACACACACACACACACAAGAGAACACACACGTGCATACACACACACTCCCTTCTACCTGCCAATATATCACAGCCCCTAGGTAGGAAGATTGATGGCATTAAATTGCTCCTATCCAGGGTTTTTTATCAGGATTTACAGGAGTTGCTGTACCCAGAGCTTTCCAGCACCACTCCCATCCATAAATCATGCTTTTTCACCTATCACCACTACACACACACACACACACACACACACACACAC
Source organism: Verasper variegatus (assembly GCA_026259375.1). Classification (NCBI taxonomy): domain Eukaryota; kingdom Metazoa; phylum Chordata; class Actinopteri; order Pleuronectiformes; family Pleuronectidae; genus Verasper; species Verasper variegatus. Next base: position 2,585,102 of record CM048055.1, read on the forward strand.
ACACAGGTGTCACACACGTGCACACACGGCCCAGCACACACACGCACAAACGTGTACCCACATGGACTTTGGGATACGGCTGTAACAAGATGGATGACCTCCTCGCCATCTGCTGCCAAATCGAACCTTAAACCACACACACTCGGATGGGGGAACACATGTACATTTTGACTCTGTAATGGAAAGTGTCAATCTCCGTCGATGGCAGGTCCCTGGAAACACAGTGATTCCTTCCCTTCCACCCATCGCTCTCATTATAGGAAAATGTCACCTCATTTCCCAAGTACACGTCGCCTGATTAATGTCTGAAAAGGGGGGGAAGCAGAGAGACGGAGATGAAGAGAGGTGGCATCTGTCCTCGGAGGTGTTTCTGTGGCATTAAGCGACTGTGGGTGTCTTTGAGAAGGAGCGAGGTGGCAGAACCTGACCCTGTGCAGGCGGCGGAGCTGTAACCCCCTCTGGGGGAATCCCAGGGTCGTCCCCGTCCAAATGAGCGACATGATGCTTCCTGTAAATTCTCAGTCTGTCGGAGGGGTCTTCTCCCAGTTGGATGTGACTGGAAAACTTCCCCTGGAGGTCTACCTCAACTGGTTCCTTAGAAAACAAAGGATGCAGCTACAATTCAAAATCTACGGTGGCCGAGAAAGAGCTCAACGCACCGCAACTTTAGAAAACTGAACCCAAAGTTTCCCCCAGATTAGAAGCGATTCAAGTAGCTCAATCAATCAATCAATACCTACATAAGTCCCAACTGCTAACATGGAGGAGGTGCGTTCATGGCCTAAACTGCAGCTGCCACCAGGGGCAGATCCAGATGTTATGGCCTCACTTTTAAAGAGCTGACGAGTCGTTAATTTTCATTTACCTTCACTTTACTAAAACAGGGAAGTTAAACCAAAGAAGACAAATATTCAGGTGAGCTAAACATATCAATATCAATATCAATATCGATATCGATCTCTTCATCTAACTGAAAGAAGATATAAAACGGACTTGGCACTGATACTATGAACCGCTGGTGAGAAAACAAGGTGTGAGTCACAGAAGAAGGAGAAGACAAGACAATGGGAGACAAATGAGTTGGAGGCGAACAGGAGAGGCGGCTGTTTTACAGCTGCTAAATAATTAGAATCAGATAGAACGGTGGTGTCCCCCCCCCCCCCACCTGTCATAGACTGGATAATGTAAACAAATGACCCTCAGATTGAAGACTGCGGGACGACAGCAGAGAAAACACACCCGCTGAGGCACAGTTTACAATCCACATCATCCTGTGATGACAGTCCAATTCTTTTCAATTTAAATACTGATTAAATTCCCCTGTTGCTTTTTGTTGTCGCCCAACACGTATCTTGTGTATCTGTGTGTGTCTGTGTGCGTCAACAGCACAGAAAAGACTATTGAACTACTGTACCTGCCCCGTTTTAAATACCAGTATTTCACGTGTTTTGAAAATCCCCTTCAGCCTCACTGATGTTAATGAGTCATCGTTTGCAGCTTCAATTGACTGAATTACACCGAACAAGAGACTCACGTCCTCCACGAGGAAGAATGAGTGCATGAAAAGCGACCGGAATAATTGCTCGCCTGCCATCGTGCTGTAAATCTGAGATTGTTTCCTGTTCGGCTGCCCAGGGACTGCGGATGAAAAATTAAACGGAGGTAGAACACAAATGGAAATAAATGAACGAGGGATGTAAGGGAGGGAGGGAGGATACAAGGAAGGAAGGCAGAAAAGAAAACTGACAAAGTTACTTGATGTAAATTATTCACCTGGACGCTCAACATAACCTCTTAGATATTTTCTAGAAATGTAAATAAACTGGTTACTGCCAAAACATATCAAAAATAGAAAAATGTACATCCAGACCTAATAAATATTGGTAATTATTACTTACTGAGTCCTATTTTTGACTGTTGCTGCTGTAATATTCAAATTTACCCATCGTGTAAAGGATTATCTTATCTTATCTAAATACAGATGTTTCTTTTCTTCCTCAAGCTTTTTGGTGTGAGCTGCACAAGGAATCCTCTTTGTTCTTAGATCTGTGTTGTTATCATAAATGAAGAATAGAAAATAAAATAGCGGGCGTTAGTTTGACGCGATACAAACATCGATCAAATGAAACCAAATATAATATAATAACAAACAAGCTCAAAAAGTGGAAAGCAAAACTGTGTTTACACCCATGTTCACTCATTCCCTACTCTTATATAATAGCTTGTTCTACAGCGAGAGGAAAAAGTAAAGTTTCATTATTTCAGAGGCCAAACTTCACATTCAGAACATGAAGGAATAAAATGTCTGAGGGTATTTAAAGTAAAAATAAAAATCCACTTAATTTAGACAGCGACTGTCACTGGAGAGCAACCAGTCAGACTAAGTGAAAGAATAACCAGACTGGTAATGTCATGTGATGAAACAGAGTGCGGCCATGAAAAGGTCTTTTTAACAGCAGATCTGTTCCAATTAAAGTTCCTGGTATAGACATGGCAGAGTGTGTTTCCCCTGCTGTGACACGTCAAACTGTCCTCGCTGAAAAAGACTCAATATCATGAAGGAGGAACACGAGGTAAAGTCTGGATTCGAAAAATCTGAAGTAGCAGCTCTTCATGTTTAAACCATCTGATCCACACGGCACCTGCTAAATTGCACCAGACACCAGGGCGGAGGTGGCTAGAGGAATTAGAAATAGTGTATTTTAGTACGATGGACTTTTTTGACCTTGTTAAAGGGAAAAAGAGAGAATAAAGTCGTAATTTCAGACTACATGTGATTTCAGGGGGGAAATCAGATGATCTGGCACCTTTATTTTGTCGGAATGGGGCTGAAAAGTATGAAGCCCCCTGCTGTAACGTACGTCAGTGTGTGTCTCTTTGTGTGCGAGTGTGAGTCTGTGTGTGTGTCAGTGCCTGCGAGGCAGTGGAGGGCTCTTTGTAGGACGGAAACAAGGTAAATGTCACCTTCCCGTCGGGGGCTGCTGTTCACAGACTTTCCTCCGAAGAGAAAGTTAAAGGTTGAAAAGCTAAGTCTGTTCTCTTTGACTCTCTTTATCTCTTCACCTCTGATTCCCTCCTTCTCATCACTCTTTCTGACCTTGTCGGCAACTCACAACATCTTTAAAGCGTTTTGGGTTTTTTTCAGAAGAGATTTGCTTCCTCTAAACTGTTAAACTCAGCTTTAAAGCCTCCAGGTTTACAAGCACGAGGGCAAACAGCGCCTGGTCATGAGGTCGGTGAGGAAACAGCTGAGCAGCATCTAATACAGAGAGAAGAGATAATCATCTGATCGTCGTTAAGGCCGAGATCAAACTTCAAAATAATAACTTTGACACAGACAGTTTATAAAGATGAACGACATGACAGCTCCCCTCGATCTAAAGATGGTTTCTGTTGAATGAGGTAGTTCTCATCATACTGATGCTTCTTCAGTATTTTACGAGGTAGTGGAGACACGTCGTCCATCTTTATAAACAGTTACTGTGACAACATGACAGAAGTATTTTAGATACATATATATATATATATATATATATATATGCGATAATAAAATGTAATTATTAGGTTTCCTGGTTTGTCTCTATGTCTTTTTGTCTGTGTCTTATCCTCTCTCTCAATTATGAGCATCGGCAGAAAGCAATTACAAAGTGCGCCGATCATTTAATTTACACTAGTTTAACACACAAACAGACACAAACAGACACACACACACACACACACACACACACACACACACACAGAGGCCAGATTGTTTCAGTGGTGTTGATTTGTTCTTCTTATTTTAGAATTCAACTTCCTCTCCTGCTGATCCAGATCTCATTTCCTGACTCTTAACTCCCCAGGATCCCTGTGTACACATGTCTGCTTGTGTGTGTGTGTGTGTGTGTGTGAGAGAGAGACCATAGCAACACAATGCACAGAGGTCTCGCTCCAGACAGACGGATGGAATGTTTATCTGAACTCAGCAGAGACACTAAACCTAAGAACGTGGACTTTGTGGCTTTTGGAGAAATAAATATCTGTAACTCCAACAAGGAAACAGCCGTGATGTTGACGTCCTGCTGATACACGTGGTCGACCAATCGTGTCTCAGCTGCCAACATCTTGTTTGTGATTAATAAAACCAATTAACTATACTGGAAAATATTAATTTATACAAGACGCGGTTGCAAAGATAAACATTTTGTGTCTCCAACCCCAACGTCCTCCTTTGTTTTTTTGTGGCCTTATAACGTCATGTTATTTAACCAATGAGCGGAGACAACAATCCTTCAACCAGTCAGCAGTTGTCAGGGAAAACAGACCTGGGAGATGTTTTCTCATTAGATCAAATGACCGGTGCTGTGGTTTGTCTGGTGAGAGTCTGAACATGTTTCATTGCTGCAGAGCTCCATTTAAAATCCATCTGCCCGTCTCCCCTCTTCCGTCATAATGGGATTCATAGATCCAGAGACATGTCCTATTCAATTCAGACAATGGGGGACTCTCGACACCCACCAGGAGGAAATAAGGACTCAGGAGCAAATAGGACTTTGTGGCTCCCTGTCTGTGTGTGTGTGTGTGTGTGTGTGTGTGTGTGTGTGTGTGTGTGTGTGTGTGTGTGTGTGTGTGTGTGTGCATGTGTGGAATCTCACAGGGGTGTTCTGAAAAGCAGAGTCAATGCTGCACACTACACACACACACACACACACACACACACAATGCCCCAGTACCCTATGATATCATCATGGGTGACTGGCCAATGTGACAAATGTGTGGAGACAGGCTATAATGAGAAACACTGTCGGAGAAGAGGAAACGACGGACGACAGAATGTGTTTGTGTGAAAAAAAAGGGGGAAAGTACAAGAGAGGAAAAACAGAAGTAATGAAAAAATAAAAATTACCGGAGGAGAAAGTCCCTCAAATTTACTAGCGACAAGCTTCCTCCTAATCACTTTCTCTTTTCATCATCCTCTCCCCATGTGCTCATATCAACCCTGTAACTCACCAGAACTAATATCTCCACGACTCCCAGAGAAGGTGAGGAGTATTTCTGGGCCCCCTGACTTCCAATTATAAGTCCATTTGGTCATGGATATTTGCAGAGAGCGAGAGCAGCGAGAGGAAGAGAGGAAGAGAGGAAGAGAGGGAGAGAGGGAGAGAGAGATCTGAATACTTGGATATTCTGCGAGTTCGCTCGCCGTCTCCATCTCCACTCGCCGCCGCCGCCAATCAATTTCCCATTCCATAACCTTGGAAACTGTTTAGGGTCACGGCGAATCAATGAGTGCTCTCTCATGAAAAACTGAATAATTATCCAAACCCTATGAATCAGAGAGATGGAGGCCGGGGTATGATTTATTCATGCGTTTGTTATTTTATTGAGGCAGTGCTGCATAATAGAGCCGTAACGAATGAGATGGATGCTGACGGCTTAAAATAAATAAAGGAGAGTGAGAGAGAGATGAAAGGAGAGGAGAGGCCGCCTGTCAGGACTGATCGAGTCCGATGGACTGATGGGAATGGATGGATGTTCTGTTCCCCCGTACGACAGACACATGATGGAGTCGCCCTGGCAACTCATTTATCTCATCGACTTTCTTTTGTTTGTTTATATCTGAATATCAGCTGTTAGCCTGAGTCAGGAAGAAAGAAAGTGGATGGAGAGAAATGAAAAGAAAGTAAAATGTACCTGAGAGAGTAACTTGGGAGGTGGCGACATCCCAACAGCTGAAGATCCCCATTCGATCTTAATGACAAAAACATAAATAAAGGGCGGACGACATGGCAGCTCCAGAAAGTGAAACCAATATCTGGATTCTGAGTCACTTAAAAAAGCCTTAAAGCTCCTTTTCCTCTCCCCGCTTGTCAGATTTATTTTTGCACATTTCTTTGTGCTGCTTCCACTGACATCAGCAGGGACAGGGATCCATATGCTCGCTGTCCAGTGAGTACAAGCGGAGGAGAAGTGAAGCGGTTTAGTTTCCTCCTGAGGGAACCCATGGATGATCACATCCAATGACTAACACTGACCTGTAATTGATCACAGTGGAGACAAGACCCTTAAACGGGCTCTCGCAGAGAGGACGGCTTTGTGTGTGCGCGACAAAGATAAAACCGCTGCAGAGAGACACTCTGCGAGATATCGTTATGGTATGGACTCCCTATTGACAGCGTTTTACAGACTCTGCACTTCACTGACTCCCATTTTATTCACATGGACCAGAGGCAGACAAAAGGGGGATAAGAGAAGGTTTGAATGTGCAGGAGTCACAGTTATCTGTGGCTGATTTGTGCACATTTAATGGCTTATTACCCATTCTGACGAATGTGAGCGTGACCTGAGAACAGAAGCTCGGACAAACACTTCAGAGACCTGAAGACCTCGTGACACAGGAAAACACCTGAAGAGGGAAAAGCTCTCCGACAGTTTCAAACCAAAATCTGTTCGCACAACCACAGGAAGACACACACACACACACACACACACACACACACACACACACACACACACACACACACACACACACACACACACACACACAATAATAATAATGCATCACAGGAGCAAAAGGTGCGTTCCCTAAAGCAAACTGAAATGAAACCCATTGTAGCTTGCACTGAATCATCTGTCGGCTCTGCTCGTTGCCAGATTGTAGAAAAAGAAAGTGACCAGGGAGGAAGAAATGGACCATTCTGCTCTCGTGCTTTAAAAGGCATCACTTTATTTTGACAGGTCGCTCTTAAATCTGGACAACGAACCGTATATGTGCTGAAATTCAACAGGCAGAGTGTAAGATACCCGACATCCCTGCATGTGTTTATTCTTATGAGACCGTAGATCCTGCTTTGAAGACACTTACATCCGTGATGAAGAGATCCGGGTTATTGGTTGTGACAGACGAGAGGGAAACGCCGGAGAAGACCTGCAGAGAAAAAATAGAGGAGGTGAGATGAAATAACGGCGTCCGGGGAAAACCAGAACGTGGGATCAAGTTATTAGAATAATTGTCGTTGAGAGGAGGGAGGAGAGGAAAGGTGAGAGGGGGAAAATCAATGAAAGACAGATGAAGGTGCAACATCGACCACACAGCACTCACCCGTCATCGCATGGCCGGTCCGTTGTTCTGGTCTCCGCAGGGCGTCGCAGGATCAGGAAGTAAGAAAGGAACAGGCGAGCGCTGCCCTCGTCTCTTATAACATAACATTATTTTATTTGTTATTTGCTTCATACAGACAGGAACCTCTGCTGAGAATCTACAGTAGAATACAAGCGGAACGTTGTCTCCGGGTGTTTTTGGGGGGGACAGACCCAGAAGCAACAGTTTTGTCCCGTTAGTCCATAAAACGTCCTCACTGTACACACACAAACCCAAACAGTGCTTCATTTGACTTCATGAATAAAACCTATAACTTCTCAATCTCTTGAACCCTCATCAATAGACTTGAGGTGAATATCCACAATAAACATCTCTTTTTTAAAAAATTAAAACATGACATGATATTTCAGGTCCTGTCTTTTTCAAACCATGCAACACGTACTTGTCTGTGGTCACGACTGCCTTCAAGGTCTTTGTTGCATGTGAATCCATGCAGTCAGAATGATGTGTATTGTCACAGACGGCTGGAAACCACACATACACCATTTTTTTTTTCTCTTCATAGAAACGCACAGTTAAATGCGTTCTGCTTACGTCGGTGCCTCATCACATTTAGGTCCAGTGCACGTGTGAGTTTGTTCAGATTCAACAGGAGAACACACACACGTTCACCGACTGCCAGTCAGCGATTTGTATCCTTGTGCGTTCACAGCCTCTCGATGTCTCTGTATTTCTTCCTCAGGATGGAAACCTGGTCCCTGAACAACACGGGGTCCAGCCTCATCTGGGAGTGCACCAGGGGCATGAAGCCCAGCCAGTGGCTGAAGGCGTTCGTGCAGGTCTGCCGCTGGGCGAAGTGGTCGGGGTCGGCCCAGCGAGACGCCTTGGAGCCCTGCGTTTAGAGGAGCAGAAGAAAAACACGGAGGGGGAGAAGGTTTCAGAGCGGGTGAGGAAACAGTCAACGCAGCTTGGTAACAAATCCACCAAACTCTGTTAAGAACTTCAGCAGGAATATGGAGATAAACTCAGGTTTATCAAGTCTTGTCAGGACACACACAGGAAGTGTTGCTCATAGTGAAACCATTTGTCACTGTTTGTTTTCACAGGCTGATCCTTCAGAGAATCCATCGTACTGACTGACCAGCTGCCCCCCCGCCCGCTCCGGCAAACAGCAGCACAGAAAGTCAGAGCGGCAGAAAAACATACAAACAGCATCTCGCATATTGTTAGAGAGTGCAGCTTCCACCATTTCTCTAAAAGGTTGGTTATACTCTGTCTGTCAGCCGGCATGTTCCAAATAGTCTCACTCTGCAGAGCCGCGGGACACGTCGAGGAAAATAGGTTGCAACTGGCTGCAAACTGCCGAGTTCGCATGTTTCAGCTCTTTTTTAGAAACAGGAGGACAGAGAGTCCTCGGTGGGATTTTTACAAAACAGCAACAGCTTTGTTTCACTGACATTTAGCTTCAACAGCTCCAGAGTAAGTCATTTTTTATCAAACTAGACCAGTACATAAAAAAACTGAATACTAAATATAGAGCTTTATCCATCTGGATTGTTATGAGCTTGTTCTGGTCTGGAGGGAGCCACATGAAAGCTGCTGTCAGACATGCACTGAACTCGGAGAAGCTACATGTTGGGGCTGTGTGTGAAGGCAAATGAGACCCTACAAACGTTTTCTACAGCCAGTTCCCCAGTAAGATCCCAGTGAAGGAGCCAATGCCAGAAAACAACAGGCGATGCTCCGCATGTTTCACTGCAAACGAGTGGTGGGGGAGGGCGATGGCGTTTGTAACACGCGGCAAACAAAAATAAACATACAAATAGAAGATATACGTGACGTTTTTGACAGAACTGTGGGTCTGAGCTCCTCTCAGGTGTTGTTTCAACAGTGGAAGCATTCGAAGGCTCTGGAAAAGCTACTGGGGAAACTCCAATCTCCTGCTGCTCCACGTCCACGTCCGGCTCCCTGAGATGCACAATAGGTGGGGAGGAGATGAGGGTTGGGCCCCCGGGCGGCTGCTGGGAGAGATGAATTGGTGAAGGGGGCATGCAAGGGCAGGGTGGAGGGCTGGAGACCTCTTTGTTAAATGTAGCATGAGGTGTGGAGTCGGAGCAGATTCATCCTGTGTGCTGCAGGAGGGTGGCAGCGGGGGGGGGGGGGGGGGGGGGGGGGGATAATGAAACTACAAAGAAACGGTTCGACACACTGAATGAAACGAGAAGCTCTTAGATGGGAAATTATACTTAAATAAGGAAACCTGTGTAAGATACAAGTCCGTGAAAAGGGTTTTTACGATTCCTTGAATCCGTTCTTCGGTTTTCGAGGTTCGAGCCACAGTTTGGTTTGTGTGTTTGTGTGTTTGTGTGTTTGTGTGTTTGCAGGACTGAGCAAAAATAACTGGACGGATATAATGATTCTGATTCTGTGAAACCAAATATTTGTTTTTATTATTCAGCTACTTTCTTTATAAAGCACTTCAATCACAACGAGCTTCACAAGTAAGAGACAAAAAAGAACATAAAACAAATAAAAAAACAGTCGTTAAAGAATAAATAACAGAATAAAACACTCAAATTAAAGCTGTTTCACTTACTACAGCAGTAAAAGTGAGATTTAGGTAAAATCAAAGACGGCGATATGATATAAGTACGTTTCAAGCTTTGATTTAATGGAAGCTACTGACTCAGCCGGCTGTATTTCTTCAGCCTCCGAGCCACGAGCTCTTAAATCAGAAGCTCTGTGCCCCTTTATATTTACAAAACAAGTAGATTTCCTTCACTTACACTGAAATAAAAATGAATAAATTGGGATTTACAAGTTTTTTAACATTCGTGGACTTGTATCAATGATTTCCGTCTCGGTTTCGGAGCCGAAAACACGACTTCTGCTGCTTTGTAAAACTTTATTTCACTCGTCAAAGTTTCCTACGAGATGTCAGTTTCTGTGTTAAATGCCTCGTATCTGCTGTAGCTGGAAGCAAAGCAACAAATCAGAGGTGAGAGTGAGGGAGGGAGCAGGGAAAAGACACACACACACACACACAAAAAGAGAAAGAGAGAGAAAGAGCGAGGGGAAGGAGCGTGTAAATCTTGGTTTGCCATGCTGCCTTCACAATTAAGACATTAATCATTGAGTCCATACTGCAGCGTCATCGTACTGCCTGTGGTCAGGTCATCAATCAGAGCCTGACATAGGGCAGGCCACAAGAAGCACACACACACACACACACACACACACACACAATATCCCAAAGAGAAGGTCGAGGCTGCAGCCTAAAGCTTCTCCACGGTCGGGTATCGAACAAAAGGAGACACTTCCTTTATATTTATAAGAAAATAAATCAGGCGCTTCATCTGCTTCCTCCAGAACAGGAAACCTTTTCACTCTCTACCGTCAAACTCAGGAAAGCAGGATTTCTGAAGACGGCGAATCACGAGCCTTACCTGCGACATCATGGTTTCCTTGTACTGCTTCTTCTGCGTGACTTTGATCGGCGGTTGCTTGGTGACGGCCGACACCAGGAAGTTCATCAGGATGTCCTCGCAGTTCGCCATGCGGTCCACCATGGTCAGCAGGCTGGCCGGGACGTGGTGGGTGAACAGGTAGTGGTAATATCTGACGGATACATAGAGATATATATATATATCTATATATACGAGGATATTTGTGTATATCCAGTTTTTTAAAAGCTGCACTTCTATTCTCCAGTGTTCTGAATGGAAGATGCACTCTCAGCAACATGGCAGCACCAGATTAACTCTGTTACCTCCCTGCCAACGTCGCGTTGCCATTTGAGATTCTCAATAACAAAAGGACTAAAGAGTTGCACTGAGCATCCTGACAATAGAACAATGAGAGAGCTGTTTATCTGCGTGACAGGATGCTTCAAATCCCACTTCTCTTCCTTCAATTTACCACTCCGCTTCATACTTTTTCTGTTTTTTCCCCTCTCTTTCGGGTCTGGCTTTGTGTTCTCGACAATCATTTTATGAGCTAGTAGAGACGTGGAGTACGATCATATCTCATTTCCTGTTCTACAGAGTTTTAACGGGGTCTGTATGAGGAGGAGTAAGGATTTCTTAGAGGTTAGTTTCCTAGAAGGCAGATATTTCATGTCATCTATAGGTACAGAGGGCACAGAGAGAGGTCACAGGGTTTATAATAAACTAAAGTAAAGTTAAATATTAGGGAATGGACTCGATTAATCCAAAATGAAAAGCAATTTACCGGTGGAAGAAAGCTGCTCCTGTGAGGACCATGGAGTAGTCGTTGGTCCACTTGGAGGTGTAGCCCCAGCGGGACCTGGAGCCGTCCCAGTAGTGGCTCCTCGCCGGATAACCTACGATACGCTCCGGAAAACTTTGCCACACGATAAAGGCAAAGTCCACCTGGGGGAGCAGGGAGGTAAAAAGAAGGAAGGGCGGAGGAGAGAAGAGGAGGCAAATTGAAAATAAGAACAAGATCAAGAGAGAAATTGGATAAAAGCAGAAAATAGGTGATAGAGCTACTTTATTGAAAATATGCAGAAACGTATTCAGAATATAAAGGTAAACAGATAAACATTCAGAGTTGCTTTCAAATGACATTCAACCTGCGGAGCCGGCGAGGAATTCTTCCCAACTACGACCTCTCTGCCTCCTCACAGCCAAACAAGGAGCCATTTCAAATAAGATTTTAAAAAATCTCACCACATGAAAAGTCCCCATCAAAACACATATTGTTTAATTATCTACATAAACAGCTTCTCTTGAAATATATAACGTTTAAAAGCCTTGAACGGACCAGACCTCCATTAACCAGCAGCCTTCTGAGCCTTTGTAAACAAGAGCAAAGCATTTTCACCTTTAATCCATCAGGGTTCAACGAGTGACAAACAACTGTTCTTAGAAAATTTAGTATAAAGGTATTGCTGTGAAAATGGCAGATTATGTATTTTACTGTAAAGCGGCTGCAGGACGAGTTACGTCAAGGTTCATTAGGTTTTATCTGAGATTTTACAGAAGTTAAACCGATGAGGTGAAAAGACAAAGACGATGATACCACATCACTGCAGCGTGAATGATCCTGAATCTTCCAAACACTCGTGGAGCTGCACATCTTTCTCTAGCAGCTACATGGACCATGTCTCTCTTGTTTCCCTCTCAGGCTCCTCACTTGCCCGTAAAGAAGACATTTCTCGTGGCGCTGTCTGTCTCGATGGTCCCTGTGACCTTGAGGAATCCGAGGCTACCTGAGAAATATCCTCTTTTGAATTCAAAAACACAAGCGAGACTTACGGGCAGACACACCAGAGAATGGGGATTAGCGCACACTGAAATGCTTGGTAATTTACACACACACACACACACACACACACACACACACACAAACACACACACACACACACACACACACACACTCAGGAGCCGAGGGAGAAAATTAATTACCAGAATAGTGGAGGTAGAAGGAGGATTGTGGGAGGGGAGCGTCCAAAGTGGATGTTCTTTAGCGATACCTCGTGGCTCCTGTCATGAATCGCACAAGCAATTACTGTAAAGTGGCAGCACTAAGCCGGGAGAAAGGTTGGAGCTGCCATTCTCAGTGGAGCCCCTGATGAACGGACGTGTGTGTGTGTCTGTGTGTGTGTGTGAGCGTGTCTGTGTGTGAGTGTACACATGTTTACACTGCAGATGTGTCAGATGTCTCCAGCTGAGTTGAAGGGATTAATGATATCATGCAAATATAATTTTTGCCTTCAGAGATTAAAAGATTAAAAGTGTGTGCGTGCGCTAGTTTCTATATCCTGGTGGGGACGTAAATCTGAGCGAACACCACCTGTGGGAACAGAAACTGAGCTTCACACGGTGCAGAAGCTGCTTTCGGCTTTTAGAGTTACAGGATTATGTTTAATTGTGAGAGCAGGATTCATTTGAAGCTTTTATTTTGGGGTGAGATAGTTGCAGGAAGCAGGACCGGGGGTCAACAGGACGGTGTCATTATGCAGCCGTGGTTTAAGTTGTAGCATTACCTCAGCGGAGGTTAACAAAAAGGTTGCATCCACCTTAAATATTCACTGATTCAAGGCACCACCCGGTGACCACGGCAGGAGCCAAAAATCAAACACACCTCAGGTTAAAGCCTGACCCGCAAGAGTCACCCATGTGAGCAGGGCTGAAAAACTGGTCCCTCCGCTGTGACCCCTACGCCATCAGCGAGTGGACTGGTTGTATTTTACAGTGAGATCGAACCAGCAGAGCCATGGGTCTCACAGGGAATTCACTTGTTGAAAGTTCCTTTGAGTAACAGTACTTTTACTTGAGTAGAGTTTCCCAGGTTCTGTCGTGTGTGACACAATCCAACAGAGTCATCGAGGCCAGAATTGATCCGAGGAGCATCAGGTCAATCCAGCACGTGGATCTGTGACAAATCTCTTCTGACATTTGGGTTTAACACGTCCACTGTTATGAGATGAAAAGGAGCTGCATCATGTTTTAGAGCCTGGATCCTCCCTGTGTGGTCTTTTCAGACGTGTTGTGAAAAGTTGTATTTCAATGTGTCTTCTCGTTTTCTGCTCCCTGTGAAGCGAAGCCGCTGCGCCGCTCTCGCTGTCGACTCCCATCTGCTTTCAGGCTGATAAGTGTTTTAAAAAACTGATTTCTGTATCCAGCGTGTTCTGCCGTGGCGTCGCAGTGTGATCCCAGCCAACCAGCCGAGGTGCAAGGTCCTACAGTGAAGCTACCAGCGGCTATTGCAAGGCTGTAGTGCAGCATCTCCTGAATTATAGCTCCTTTCAGCAGCTGCTCTCGGCAGTGCACTGTTTTGCCCGGTTCTTAAAGTGTTCTCTCAGTTCTGTCGCACTTAAAAAGAAAAAGTCTGTCCCCTCAACCTGTCGACCCCCCCAAAAATGATCTGGTGACAACTCTCCCCTGAGTTTCTTTCATTGATCGCTGTGGCTCCTTTTATGAGAGGGTGAAATACGAGTGTTGGGATTTAACTGCCGCTCCACGAGACCTCGGTCCACTTCCAGAGCTCAGAGCTCCAAACAGGTCGAACCAAATACAAACAATGAGCAACATTCTGCGCGTGCCATGAATATTCATGATCGGTATTTAGAATTTAGGTCTCATCTGCTTGACTGTGAAGGTTAATCAACACATGTGCATGCAGAGTGAATCAACTGTACAGAAACACCTCCTACTGTGTTGATAACCATGATTATTATACATATTTGTATCTATTTAAACCTTTTTCGTCCCCCAACTTCCTCTTTGTCCCCTTTTCTGATTAAACATTCCTTAAGTCCATATCACATTAATGAAATGTGGCAAGATTCACATTTAGAGACAGGAAATCCCTCCATGCTGCCTTCTGGTTGCTACATAGAGAGTTTACATGCTCGTTCGAAGCTCAGGGAATAAACACAGACCATGATGTATATACTCTTCATTCTCTACCACCCGTCCCTCGGTCTCTTCGCTCCCCTCTTCCTCACCCACCTCTCCCCTCTCTACCATTTTCCTCTGCTCACTCCGACCGGTCGAGGCCGATGGTTGTCTCCTGTTAAAAAAGGAGTTTCTCTCCACAATCGCCAACATGTTGAGGGACCTATTGGGTTTCTCTTGAATATTGTCGGTGAATAACTACTCTAACTGTCACAGACAAAACTTTCTCTCTTGTAAAATATGTGTGATATTAAGACCCAGTGGCTTAAATGACTGTAAAATGTCGACTGTACATTAAAATAATGTGGGCAGGTGATCTAGATAATCTTTCCTCATGAATTCACGATCACTTTAACAGATGGTTTAAGTCCATATTGAAAAACCCTGCACGCTGATTAAAGCGATAATGGCTTTTGGAAAAGGGCTCAGCGGCTACATAGTGATCCCTTGAAATGAGAAGAGGATCACAATTCTGCCAAAACTGTTGCAGAGCGATTTCCAGAGCCGCCACATTGCAAATGTCTTCCAAAGGGCATAATGGAGCAGTACGCTTGGCCGCCCAATCACAGACAAAAGCTTCGTCAGGTTTTTTTCCACTCGTATTCTCTCCTCTAATCTCTCTTCATGGAATAACCACACATTTAATGAGCCGAAACAATGCAATTATGAAATGGGCACAGCCGTTCCTTCCTCTGAGGTGTTACAATACCCAAACCTCCTGATAAAAGCATTCTGTCCCGTCTTGCATATTCTGTCTCCCTCACTTGACACATTTCATCCCCCTTTCGATAAATCCCCTCCGCCACGTTAAAAGGGCAATTAGAGCGAGGGGACGGCGAGCGCGGCAAAGATTCACTCCACATGCACGTTTTTATACGATTCCTCTCCCTCTGACATCTTCTTCCCCTCCTTAAAAAAAAAACGTGTGCCCATAAAAGTTTATGTGGAGAAATTCGCTGTTATTGCCGTGCCACAAATTGTGCCGCCATAAAGTGTAATTGTGATCCCATTAGCGTAGGAAAGGTGAACATTGACTCGCCACCGATCAATAAAACATCTCGGGCTCATCGGGCCCCACGATCCATTATGGATCATGTGTTTTACTCGCTGGGAATCTGTGGAGGAACGAGGCGGCTGCTCGTTCTGACTTCAGAAGCAGGAGCTGGAACTTAGCATCAGAGACGAGCGGCTCCTGATCAGACGACGTTTAAAAACACAGCGATCAGAGCGTTGCAACTTTATTCTGCAGTATTTAAATGTCTGGGTTTGGACGATAAGGAGTCATTCATACGGCAAGAAAATACAATAAGTGAAAGACAATGTTGTGAGAATAGATATTAAAATATTAAAAGTGATATATAGACTATTTTAAAACCAAAAACTGCTCAGAATATTGCTTGAACAAACCCCAAACGACACCATAAGTAGAAATATATTTACTTCCTCTGCAGAACTTGCAAATACGAGTAAGTGACATAATCTAAATTACAGCACAGACGTCAGGGGCCATTTCGGATTCAGCGTCTTGCTAAAGGGCACTAAGGCTAGAAAAGCTCTATATAAATACAAACCATTCAACATTTACCTTCCTTTTCCTCTCCTTTCCTTCACATTAAATAAAGAGAATATGATCCCAACACCACACACACTAATTGAATTAACACCAGCTTTCATTCACGTGATGCATTCTGAATATAAAGCCTGTGTCGCAGCTCTTTAAGTTCAGCAGCCGTTGAACTGTTCAGCAGAACGAGACGATTCATTAGTGATGAGTGGTTTTCATGACTGCGTGGACTGACTGCCTCATTTCAGCAGGAATCAATACTGTGTTAAGACGTCTCCACCTTTTGCCACCGGCTGATATAAACCATCGCAGGCTGGTTAGAAAAACAGTTTTCACCTGCTGGAGTTCTGCAGAAGATTTAAGGTCCCTTGACTCTTGGATTTTCCATGAGGATCAAGGTACTCTGTTCAAATTTAAGTAAAATGTTCAAATGTGTTATGAACAATATGAACAATAAAACAGTAACGTCTGTCTCGTTTCTTGTTTGTGAGCCAAGCAGTCAAATGTTGGATCATACTTTACAACTCAGGATACCTTTCTATAACAATAACTACAGCAACTGTCAAAATGAAGTTACTAAGTGCTTCACAAATAAAAAAACAAGTACGAACACATGAGAAATGACATAAAAACACATGAAAACTGTCAGAAAAGAATAAAAACACTTAACATGTGACAGAAATTTAAGCATCACCACCCATCACAATAATACACAATAATAAAGTAATTCTGGAGTTTTTGCAGCCTGTGGTGTCGGACGTGAGGTCGTCTCACCTTGTGAGTAAAGTTCTCCAGTTGGTGTTTGAGTCGTGGCTGCTCACCGTGACTCACCTCATTGGTTGAGAGGACCGAGTCTTCGTCCAGGCTGAGAACAGCATCCGTGACGATGACGTCGTGAGGGAAGAATCGACTGCTCATCGTCTGGAGAGGAAGAGACACAGAGACACACAAATGATATAACTGCCAATAAGTTATCAATACAAGTATAACTCACTACATGTAGCTCGAGTTATAGAATCATAATGTGACGTTTCTCTGTTAGAACCAGTTCCAGCAGCCGAAGAAGGTTTTTACTTCAATAAGCATTTTTAAAGTTGTAGAGTTGTTACAGAAGAAAGGAAAAAGTATTTATTTACTCCCCTGCTGTGTGTCATTCAGTCAATGAGCGGACTTAATGGGTTTTGTGTGAGTCTTTATCAATGCACCGCCCGGCAGAAAGTGTAGCAGAGCCTGGTCCATTAGCCTAAAGAGACTGCTGATGATATTGATTTGTGATTAAAGTGTGAATTATTTAACTGTTTTCGTGGAAAAGCAGCAAAAGACAGATCTTGGCTGAACAGAGGCAGAGTTCAGCCAAAGTTTCAAACACACATCTGAAAATACAGGGAAACAATGGAGTCGTCGCCTGCTGGTTGTGAAAGGGAGAGAGAGAGAGAGAGAGGAAGGACATTCAGCCACAAGCTGGAATCGAACCTGTGGCGGCTGCAGAGGACTTTAGCCTCAGTGCGTCTCCCCTCTAATAAGCATTTCATGTAATGCAAACAGAGCCCTGTGTTAACTACGCCGTCACAGCACTGACATTTAACTTGGATTCACTATCTGGAAGAAAGTGGATTGAATTTACAACCCGATGGGTCAAATGAATATGTTCAGAGGCAACAACACAAATATCTGCAGTGTCTGCCTCCAGTTTAATGAGCCGCTGGAGGCTGAGTGCAAATTCATCAAGAAATGAAATGTAATATCAAAATACATTTTAACGCACTTCCCCTAAATTCCTCAAATGATTTGATAGAGCAGTGAATCGCTGCTTAAAGTGAGAGGTCTTCGCAGAAGATGTGTTTTAATCAGGAGGAAGATGATTAGTTCAGGCAGGACGATGTTCGGAGTCGTGTCACAGCTTCTTCTTTCTTTAGTGAACCACCACCACTGTACAAGTGGCTGCAGAAACCCCTCATATTGGCTGAGCTCGTTGTGTTTGTCTGCACCTGTGTGAGTAACAGCCCACCCCCACGACTACCCCCACACACCTCCCCCCTCCGGCTGGTGTCAATGCTTCTCTGCCTCCAGACACAGATTAGAACCCACTGAGATCAGTGGCAGTTCAATGGTCTGAACCTTATCTTTGTCACTCTCCGTCCACCCATTCCCTCTCTCTTTATATCTGCCATGACTCCTGCTACTTCGAGGGGAGACCCCCGCTCTGTCTTTGGATAGACCCACATGGTTCTGCTTTGAAAAGTCCATTGAAAGTCAGGGTATCTGCAGAGCCATCACGTGGGCAGCTACCTGCTTCTTCTCAAACATTTAATTTGATGGAAAAAAGGCTGAAAATAACTGGGATCTCTACAATATACTTAAATAAACCAGTTCTACACTGACGGGATAAAGTTTGACGACGTCCAGTCGATTACAAAACGGAACAACAGACTAAAGGATATTCTAGAGGACAATAATTCCGCCGTACATCAGCTCCCCCGACCTTCTGTTCCATCAGCTCCCACTTGACCTTTAAACTCTTCACTTTTATGCTCCTTTGGTATAATTTAAATGCATAGCTAAGGAGTCCGGATCAATGCCGAAGATTAATTTATCAATATGAAATTCCGGGGCTTGTGGGGGGGGCGAGACATCCAATACTGAAAGGTGATTGATGAAGGTGAGATGTAGTCGACACCACTGGGTGAGTCCATGGATCACTACTTATAATATTGATGGCTGAGTCATAAAAGCTTAGCAAGCAGGATTTTGGTAAGAGAAGGACCGAGCAACAAGGAGCTGGATTCTTCCTTCTGAAAAATCCTATTTATAATATATGTAATAATTTATATGTTTACAGTTATGTTTACAGGTTTGTAATCCAAGGACAGAAAGATAAACTCCTTTTCTTTATCTATGAGGACTTGTTGGATATTGATATATGAAATCATGCTGTTTTGCAGAAGTTGTAATGAAAAGTTTGCAGCTGTTCAGGAAAGAGAAGTTACACAAAGTGAAGTCGAGGCCTGCTGATGGCCCGTCTCCACTCAGCACCACAGAGCAGATAGACTCAGAACCAGCAGCCGGTTACTGCTCCATCGAGGCAAACAACTAACTTTCTGTGTGTTAGTGTCGTGGCAACAAACACAGCCAGCACTTAAACAAACACACTGAAGAGCATCTGTCTGGGCTGCGTGACAACACACCACGCGACAAATTATACGACCATAGACGCTGCTGAGTGCTGACGCTGCACCTGACGCACACATGCACACAAACATATACACGCATATATACACACACACGTTGCCTCAGAGATGCTGTTTATTATCACCAGTGGAAACGTTGTTGTGTTTCAAGGGGGAAGCATTTACATGAAAACAAACAGAGGCAATTAGATGACAAAGGATCCAGATGAGAGGGAGTGAGTGGGGGGGGGGGAGGGGAGAGAGAGAGAGAGAGAGAGAGAGAGAGAGAGAGAGAGAGAGAGAGAGAGAGAGAGAGAGAGGCAGTATGTGTGATCGAGTGTATTTTTAGAATTGAAACTCAATTATTTAAATCGGTGTGAAAACGAGTTAAATGAAAAACATGAGACAATTTCCTTCCTTTTATGAAACAGTTTGGATTTCATGTGTGTGCGTGTGCATGTGTGTGCGTGTGCATGTGTGTGTGTGCATGTGCGTGTGTGGAGCAATACCAACAAAGTCACACTCTCGGCTTGACGCTAATAGACGATCAGAAGTCACAAGGCCTCAGTCCGAAGTGGAAATATCATCCATTAGAACTGAGTTACCACAGGAAACAACATTCTCCACAACACGTCTGTATCAACCTCATGTTTTTCACGAGAGGACTCAGTGTGTGTTTTTAATCAGTGAAGGTTCATTCCAGCACAGTGAGGGGCGAGTTCTATTTTCCATCAGTAGAAACCTGGTTGGCGACATTTGCACTTGGATGACGGTGGAGTGGAGCCACAGCATCGAGGTCGGGCTCATACACTCGCTCGACCAATCACGAGTCAGTCTCAGCCTTTAATCGTGGTATTTACTCTGATTTTACATCATCACAGACAAACAAACATGATAAGAACGACCTAAAAGGACAGAAAACAATTAGTTGCAGACGTACTTTGACTTCTATATGGTCATATTGTAATTCCTGCCATCCGAACTACAGCAAAAACGGATGCAAACAGCCACTTTACCTTGGTCTGCCCTTCAATGACAGTGAGAGGCACGCTGGTGGAGGGCCACTTGTTCCGAGGAGGTAAAGGCTTGTCACAGTTCCACAAAAGCACAATCTGCAGGAGAGAGAAGCACAGGAGGGAAGAATATAAGTTTCTGTAGAGCACTCGGGCCTGTCGAGGTTTTTCTGATCTTCAAACACACTTGGCAGAAGAATGAAGACACATACATGACAGAGGAAGCGAAAAAGTCTGTTGTGTTTGTATCAAATATCAAAGTTCCACCAATTAAACGTGAGTCCAACAAAATCTCCCTCATGGAAAAAGCACAGTCGGACTTTCACCCCTGAACTTCCAACTGTTTTCTCATTACATTATTATTCAATTTTATCCTTGAAATGTATTTTCTTCCCAACAGTGGCTCTAATAACCTTTTGTATCAGAGGAGGGGGTGCACGTCCTCTTCAAATATTAATACCACAAAGACCGATAAAAGAAAAGGGAAGAAGGAAAAGTGAGGATGAGGATGAGGACGATGGAGGAAGCAGAAGCACAAGACGGACAGGAAGCAGAAACATTTGTCTCATAAAAGTAGCCCCACTGAAGTAAAAGCACCACATTGACTCTTAAGAACTTGCTTTAGAGGTGACAGAACATTGAGTCTATAATGGAACAGTTTACTACATCATTACAATCCACCACTGTGGACACTACTGTGTGTGAGTTTCCCGTGTTGCACGAAGCAGCTGGTCACAGTAAAGTACGGAAACGCTTCCCACCTGTGCACAGAACTTGGACTTGGCTACAGCGATGATGAGCTTCACCACAGGGGAGATCTGGGACTGCAGAGGAGTCACAGTGTGGATCACAGCTGTGAACTGCTGCTGCGGGCTCTTACCTGCAACCACACACACACACACACACACACACACACACACACAGGAAACAGTTGTCATGGCCGAAGTCTATTTAGGTTTTTTAACACAGATTTGTGCAGATGTACTTCCCCATAAAGCTCCATCACGGTTAACTGGACACCGAGTGCTCCGCGCTGCACCCGCCATCCATCTTCCTGACAGCGTACCCACTCCCGCTTCACATGACTGAACATGAGTAAACATGTCTAATACAAGAGTGAACACTTTCCTCCGAGTGTCTCTTTTAGTGAACGCTGAACATTGCTGATTTAGAACCCCCCCCCCCCCTAATGAGTAATTCCATTTTCCGGCAACTCACAAACAAACCAGCTCTTGTTAGTTACTTTTATGTTTTGCATTTTTTTTACCGAGGAGAACAAATGAAGCAAACAGGATAAAAACGAGAAGTCGAGAAGCAGAACCAAACTTTAAATTACTACCTTGGATAAATGATCCCCAGCATGCAGGTACAATGAGTAAATAGAGCCGAGGAAGTGATTCCCCCTGAGGCAGCTTGTGCCAAAGAAATGCATCTGTATTATGGAGCGTTGGCTCCTGCAGCTGGAATATTTGCCCACGTTTTCTTTTCCATAATAAATGAATGCGTTCACCTTGTAGCTTTCAATGTAAAGCCACAAGGATCAGACGTGTATTCACATGCTCACTAATAGACTGATCTTAATCAGATTAACGTGAGATGCTCTCACTGGAAAACGCTTTGTGTGAATATAAATCAGTATGAGACTAATGTGATTAACACGTTATGAGAAGAATAGAGTAAATGAGGGCAGATATTGCAATAACACACGGACACACACAGTTATATTCAGAACCAGGAATGCAGGAGCATCCCCACACCCACCAAGTGTTGGGGCGGGTATGGGAATAGGGGAATAAGCATCCTCATGGATAAGTGGAGCCAGAGTGCTCTTTAGTGTTGCTCGATCCATCTCTCTGACACCGGGCCCCCTGACCAGACATCTCAGGTGGGCTCAGCGTATTTATGGAAGCACGAGGTCTGCCCTTGTGGGGTCACGGGGGTAAGCTCCGGCCTTCTGTTTCCACTGCGCTCTCTTGGAAAAGGCTGTGCCACCTTGATTCTTAAAGAGTTGCCTTCACTTTCATTGTATTGACACATTTTAGGGAGTTTTCATTGCTCAAGAAGCACAAAGATATTGTAAAGGATTCAGGTTTGTCACATTCCTCCTGATGAAGTCTTTAAGACTGCAGCAGTGGATATAAACTTATCAGTAGTGCGGTCGTCATGCGTTGCATTATGTTCGTTTATCTCAGCTGATACAAACGGAGGTGGAGGGAGTTGGAATGCGTCAGTTGTTTCAGCACCATGGAGAGAGACACACTGGTTGGAATTCTTCAGCACCACAAACAGAGAGATAAACAAGCCGAGTGTTTCAGGACCACGGAGAGAGACAGAGACGTTTTAACGTCTGAAATAAAACTGAATTCACTTCACACGCTCAATAAATTCAGATTTTATCGAACCAGAATTAATCTTTAATAATTCTATTAACATTTGTGCCAAATTTCAAAGGAGACATTCTTAAGACAACACACATCACTAAGGGGAAATGTGTTTTGTAAGGTCACTGTGACCTTTGACCACCAACATCTAATCAGTTCATTCCTGAGTCCAAATGAACATCTGCAGCAAACGGGAAGAACATTCCCTCGAGGTGTTCTTGAGATGTCGTGTTCAGAATGGAACGGACGAATGAACAAACCTAAAACTTAATGTCTAATTCTTTTTACTGGGTTTTGGCAGAAAACATGTACATAATAAATTATTCTCATTTTATTCACTTTCTCCACAGTTCAAATGTACAACTTTTTACAAACTGAAGTAAAACTCAGATCTGGGTTTTCCTTCAGCTCCTGAGGCCACGATGTCTACGCTTTTTTTATTTTTCACTCTACCAGCCTGAAGTTGCTTTGCCATCTAAAGTTATGTGAAGGAAGCAGAGTGAGGCCGTCGGACTCACAGCACCGACAACAACTTATTCCCATGAGAGCAGCTCTGCAGGTGGCAGCAGCAGTTTCTCCTGACACCTGAGTCCACAATCCCTCCGAGAAGGACAAACATTGATCTGATTTACAGCCTCAATCTGCTGAGAATCACTCTGGTCAGTATGCATTCATCTACACACCTGCACGTACAGATATACACACTCCAGGCCACTTTCCCTTGACTCCCTGCCTGCGGTTTTCTGTTTGCTCCATCACCATTCACACCGCATATCAAGTGTCACCTACATTAACATAAATAAGGAGAAAGGCATCATATATTGATCGACTCTGGCAAAAGCAGTGAATCAACACGCCATTTCTTTTCTTTCCTTTCTTGCTCTTTTTTGTCAAAGTCTGACCCGATGCCCTGGAACCCGATCTGAGAAAAATGAAACTCCAGCACCGTCAGTCTCCTTCTTTCAGCTGCAGATCCCCATCCACACATTTGATCTGGCTTCACGCCGGCTGCTCTTCCTGATGAAACACTCTGGGTGGATGTTTATGGATGTTAACTCCCGATGGAAATAAGAGCAAGTGTAAATCGTAATGAATCTAAAAATATGTGCATCATGTCAGTGAATTCAAATCCCAGTGAGTCTTTGCAACTGTGTCAATCTGGTGCTAAGGGTTAAATTGCTTCCACTGGTCCAGCTCCAACCGCTGAACATGTGGATAAGTAGGACACATCAGACTGAACTACAACAAACAGGCTCAGAGAGAAACAACCTAAAAGATGTTTCTTCTGGAACACAACGAAAGTGTGGCCAAACTCTTCATGTCTTCATTTCAGTACTCACCCAGGATGGCATAGTAAAAAGGGAACTGGGCGGGGTCTGTTGAGTACTGGGGCAGTGCATAGAGACCACCAGGGAGGGAATTCCACAGCAACTGGTTTCTAGACACATGGGAGACCACGCGGTCCTGGATGATCTGGATGAGAGGGAGATAAGGAAAAGACATAAAGTCAAAATACAAGGGGCCAAAAGCAAGAAAACAGACAAACAACAGAGATGGATTTTGATGTAATTTTTACCCACAACTGATGAACACGTAGGTCCCTGACTGAGTGAAGGGGAAAGTTCACAAACATCACTTCAGTTTGGTTCATTTCTTTTGCTCTGATTTATTTCCTGTTCTCTGCACGTGTCCCCAGTTCCAGCACTGGTTTCAGGTTTCAGTCTGATTAACCCCAGCAGACTTTCCAAAGGTGCGACAGCTTTATTTACTCGGTGATACAGACGTGTTTTCAAGCTGTAAAAACAGTCAGCATAGAGCATGTGCACCAAAGTGTGAATACGAGTGTTTCAAGGTTTGTCGCCAACACTGATTATAAGGAAAAAAGAACGAAACACAAAATGTGAAAATTAAATGTACTTTTAATCTTTAATTAATGTTTTTTTTAAATGTATTGATTTCTATTGTGAGGGTACGAAGATTTAAAAGCAACAGAACTGAACAAAGACATTTTCAACAATTCAACTTTCTTTGCATTTAAGGAAATGTAGAAAGTGAGAATAAAAATGTACACAAACATACGCACACAGGAGCACAGACACACAAAGACCCACCCACACACCTCCTGACACCAACTGTCACGCTCGCAGGATGTGGGACACCACAGTTATCAACAACGCCTCATTTCCCCCAGTTTAGCCCAGTGGCGTGCTGGCTCTGGGTGTTTGGCACATCTGGCCCGGCTGAATACGGCCGTCAGTGGGCCTCTGTCTAATTTCATACCCCGCTGGCACCGGGCATTCGGTGGAGTCACCCTGGTGCCGCTTGTGCAGCGGCAGCGGCTTCAGGGAAAGAAAATGCTGCGGTCGGAGAAATGTTTGTTTAACCTGAACTTGAAGGTGAACATAAATAATGCTATCAGGGTTTTCGAGGGATTAGTACGTTAATATTCTCTATGAGTCACATTGCTTTAGTTTTAAAAGTATAACGAATCCTTTTCCCAATACACTCTGGAGTTCTGCTGCGACGACTTGACTTTGTCTGGTTTGTAGCTTAAAGCTGAAGTTAGAAAACAATATTCAACCTTGAGACGGATGTTTCTGTTTAACTGTCGTTACTGAGAAATATACAATCAGTTATTTCATCATAATAAAAGACCTCAGGTGACGTTTACGGTTCCAGAAGGAAAAGCCTTTATAATCCCAGATAAACAGGCCTGAGGTCAAGAGTAGGGTGATTCAGTATTTGTTGTAGACGCAATGTTTGTATAATGCTGATGATGAAGAGGATTATCATCGTCTGTGTCTACGCTCAGAGATGCTGCAGCGAGCGAGTCGTCATCCCTGAGGACTGAATCAAGGCTGCGAGGATGTGAAGCAACAACAAATGAGAGGAGCCATTTTCTTCACTTCAGCCGCTGAGGTCACTTAATGAGCCGACCTGTAGCTTTGTAGTGCCGAGAGCGGGCGCACACACACACACACACACACACACACACACACACACACACACACACACACACACACACACACACACACACACACACACACACACACACACACACACACACACACACACACACACACACACACACACACACACACACACATTGTGCAGCCTCTCCAACCCGAGGGCAGCCAGACCCCACGTCCTCCTTCACACTTCTTCTTCACTGCCTCTCACGCTCA
This sequence comes from Verasper variegatus, assembly GCA_026259375.1. NCBI lineage: Eukaryota > Metazoa > Chordata > Actinopteri > Pleuronectiformes > Pleuronectidae > Verasper > Verasper variegatus. The sequence goes on from CM048055.1 coordinate 2,610,917, forward strand.
CATTGTGATCACGAATCCAGACGGTTCCAGACTGTACGCGATAATCAAAAAAGCATATTTCAAATCGCTGTGTGCATCAATTCCTCTTTTCTTGTATTTATTAGGGGCATCGTTTGTATTTCATGATGTTAAAAGATGAGATAGAACTGTTAAATTATTAGTAAAGTGTCTTAATTAGCAAAACATTTCTATTCTTCGTCTTTTCCTTGAAGAAATACACAAAGAACGATAATTTAAAGCTGCACTGATTTATAAACACCTCTGTTTTCACCCAACGCTCCGAACTGTAAATATAAACTTTCACTTGATGGATTCTCCTCCTATTCAAACGTTGACCTGGTGTAAAGGCCCACTGCCTTTTATAGATATGAGGTGATAACACGTCCTTGTTGTGTGAATAATTATAGAAATCGATAATAGAAATGATGTTGCTTTATCATCCCCGTTTGTGGATTTAGTTTTTACTGCATGGTTTCTATCTAATCTAATAAAACATGACCCTGTTTGTGCTAATCACAGCGAGCAGCTTCAGATCGGAGCCTCGCAGCCTCGTGGAGTCGAATATGAGACGACTACTGTACGAGGTTTATTTATATTCATATTATTTAGTGTTATGGGTGTGTAGAGCAGAAGACCTGTTGACCTCGTCTCGTCATCCTCAATCTGACTTTCACACTTTGGACATTTACATTTCATTTCCTGATTATATGTATTTGCAACTTTTTAGGATTTATTTTCTGGATGTTGGTGAGACACTAGGTCATATAGGGAACTAGGAGGTTACATTTCAAACCCATTCTCACAATGTTTAGCGACTACATCTATAACTTATGTGCTGACTGAGACTGAAAAATGCACTTTTGTAAAAAGCAAGAACACAATTTTGAGGCGTCCTTGAGGCTCCACTTCCTCCAGTGAAGCTCAGCTCTGTGGCTGATGTCAGGAGTCGTTGTATAAATTTATAAAAACAAAACAGAACATCGCTGGAAAAGGACGAGACGCACTCGATTCAGAAAGGTCAAAAAGTATATAACCAACAACTGGAGCACGATTTCTTGTGAAAGTTTCTCTCTGGGAGGTGAAGCAGGGCCTGCGGCCGTGTACAGTACAGAACAAGAGATCTGGTTGATTAAATGAAACTCTCCTGACAAAACTAAATCCAAAAAATCCCATTAAGACCTTTCTTTTTGCAGGCTTACCTCCAGAGTGGTTGAGACGATTTTAGCTACAGAGGAAAAGTAGGCGTCCCAGAGGAACTGGGTCTGCTGACGGAGAGCCAGGATCCTGTCACGGCCCACGGACCGAGTGATGGAGGGAACCTGGAGGAAGAAGAGAGAGAGAGGACGAGGAAATGACAGTGAGATAGATTAAGTTAGATTTTAAACAATGTTGAGTGTGAGGATGAGAGTGTGTGTGTCAGATGGAGGAGGCAGAAGTAATTCTGTGGACATGCAGAAAAGATTAGAGGAGATTCTTCCCCCCCTTCAAGACTCCTTTACTCCCACATCTCACTCTGTCCATCGACGAGCTTATGAGCACAAACTGAAGCAGCCGCTGTCCGTCTCTAACAGTCACTTCACTCCTCATGCTGGATTCTGTTGAGTGGCTTTAAGAAAGGTTTACAACAGGTTAACATCCAGGAATGTCTTCGAGTGGTGGATTCCAAAAGGGTTTTATGGGACATGCTCCCACAGCCCGATCAGAGTTCTAACTGGTTGTTATCTAAAATTTTAATATTGTACAAAATTGTTTGTCTCTCAGCAGGATTACACAAAAACATCTCGACGCATTTACAGAAAACTTGATGAAGGGATGTGGAATGGGCCATAAAATAACCCGTAAAGTTTTGAAGGGAATCTGGGAATTAACCATCACTTTGTGTAACGTTGCCAGATCGGAGGTTATTCGCCAATTTCACAAATTTGTAACATTCATTTCTCTGCATATGTGTGAAAAAATATGCAAAGGGCGAAGCGAATACCTCGGGTTAAAGGTCACGCAGCAACTTGCTTCGCATCAGGAACCGAATATTATATTTGCGTATTTATGTCTAACTGAGCCCTTAAGTTTTCCTTTCTTATGGGTTTTGTTGAGTTTTGTGTTCACTCTGACATCCTCAACTTTAACGATCAGTTTCACCCTCGCTCTCTTAACAGCCCCCCCCCCCATCAGCAGCAGATGGCGAGGTGTTCAGGAGTAACAGTTCACAGTTTGTTGATGCAGCCTGAAGTCGCCTGGAGTTTGTAACAATAAAAATCAGCTTCTTTTATTCTTTATTTGTGTCCATAGTTTCATTCTAACCTCAAATATGTCGTAGGAATAAAGATAATCTCTAATTCATAATCTTTCCACAAACCCTCTGGTGAGTAAAGAAGAATCCACCGGGACTGGAAATCACTGCTGTGTTTTTATTAATTCATCTATTGGTCAATAAAATATCTAAAACTCAAGGTCACATTTAGAAAATGTCCTCATTGACTAATTTAACACCGAAAAATGTTGAAATCCTCAGATCTGACGATTGATATTTTCATTTTTTTTAATTATTAATCAATTTTTGATCAATTCCTTATGGTTGAAAAGAAGAAGTCTCGTCACCACATGAAGAAACACACAGTTTTGCCTCCAATGGTCAAAAGAAAACACTGAATATGCACCAATTCAAGGATACAAAAAAAAGCCTGGTTCTAATTGGTGTAATAATTGTAAAATTAAATTTTCATCCACACTTCAGTGTATTTTTATTTCATTTTCACAAACAAACAAGATAATTTGACAGTTTTGTGAAAACAACAAATAAAAAGCGTGAAGCAGGTTGTTTGTGCAGCGGCTGACGTCAGCGACTTCAATGCTTCAGCTCTCTGAGGTGGAATATAAACAACACCAATTAAATCAGCTCATTCTCTTCCCCTCCATTGACTCTAATAGTGTTTATGTTTCTCAGCAGGGTGCGTGTGTGTGTCTGTGTGTGTGTGTGTGTGTGTGTGTGTGTGTGTGTGCATGTGTGTGTGTCTGTGTGTGTGTCTGTGTGTGTGTCTGTGTGTGTGTCTGTGTGTGTGTGTGTGTGTGTGTGTGTGCATGTGTGTGTGTCTGTGTGTGTCTGTGTGTGTGTCTGTGTGTGTGTCTTCTCTCCACGGGGCCGAATAGAAACTCTCCATATTGAACAGCCAGGTATTGCAGTTCCCGGTGATGTAATTGAAAGTAATGAGATTCAAGTCTCTCAGCGGGCATTCGGAGCTGAACACAGAGTCTCTGCATGTGTGAGTCTGCGTCACCGAGAGAAACGTCTCAGAGACAAAGAGAGAAAGAACCAAGAATCTATTTACCAACCAGAAACACGTCCATCTTGGTTATTTCTTTGTACGATGCAGACGCCGTCAGTTCGATCAAATGACTGAATCGTTTCTTTAAAATGGCTTTTTTCCCAGGTGTTTGTGTGACAGTGCAATAAAACCTGAGTTGGAATGAGTCTACTCTGACACTCGTCCCTGCTCCTGGTGTCTCAGCACAGCAGGAGACGAACGAGAACATCGGCACTTTCTGAAGAGGAGACGTGAGAGCGTCGCCATCTGCCGGGGACAAAGACAATGTTGTGATATTTCGAGGAAGCGACGAGAACATAAAGTAGGAGAACAGGTAGAAAACAATAAGAAAAGTGGAATCGTGTTTCTAATGATCAGGATCTGAGCTGAGATTTGTTTCACGCTTAGTTTCCCAACAACAGAACATGTTGGAATTGGGGAAACCACACGAAAGACAACTTCACTTCCCTGATTCAATCCTTCGTGTCCGTGCTTCCTCCGCGTTGTTTCCTGTTACGCTACAAGTGGTGTTAAGGGACGAGATGAAACAATCCTGGAAAAGACTGAAGACACAGAGTGGTGGGTTCACATCGTGCCGCGCGTGTGTTCAGACACAGGTCGAAGAGTGTGTTGCACAAACACCATGAAGTGTGTTTGATTTTATAAATGTCAGGTTTAATCCAGAAAGCTTTTGTGTTTTTAACCCTGAAATTTCCTTTTATTAATTCTTCACACGTCTGCATCAAAACAAATTAACGGAAAGATCCTTATTTTGCTCAACCTCAGAATTCCTACTGTCGACACGCGACACTTGCTTCACACGTATTACAGCCAATTAACACGCTTTTAGATGCACTTAACCAAAGCTCAGATGACATTGGTGCGTCTCAGTGATGTGTAATTAGGAAAAACGCTGCTTTATTTGATCGGAAAGCAAACTTTTTATTGTGTTGTTGTGAGATTTACAGAGAAAACACTAATTATCATCATGTGCGAGGTGCTGATTGAAGCCTGATGAGGAACCAGGCGCTCGTTAATTAAAGACAGGCACAGACCCTCCACACACACACACGTCCAGGTGGTGTCATAGGTCACGCAGGTGCCTGCATGATCACACAGAGTAATTAGAGAAGGTAAATATCACAAGCTCGGTCCGCTGGCGTAATTAAAGGCAACAGAAGGTGATCCAGTTTTAGAAATAATCCGTCTCAGACAAAAATACTTCTCGTCGGAGGTGTGAGTGACTCTGAATATCACAGCTGTCATGTCAGAATACAAACTGAATAAAAAGCCGCGTTACTGCAATTAAATTCCCCTGCTCCCCTCGGCTCCGGTGACACGCTGACAGGTCCCACTTATGACGAGGGTTTGGCCCAGTTTCTCTGAAAACATTCATATATAAATATAGTTGAGGTTTTACCGAACCTGTTCCTCGTACGGGGGTTGTTTTTTTTTTTTGGAGCTTCCAGAAATGTGGTGCAGCTCCACTGACAATGTGAGTCAGTTGTTTAGTGTATTTATAGTGTAAAGAAAGTCAAGCTAAAGAGTTTACAAGAATTAATCTCTTAGAAAGTGTGTCTTGATCAGGCAGAGGCTCAATTAAAAACTTTCAACCAATCAAACGTTTACAGTCACTGAATTAGCCTCCTGCTGGAAGGGCTCACTTCTCTCTGTTGATGCTTTATGCTGTAGAGTTTGAGGAAGGTTTGACTCCACCTGCTGTGACTGTGTGACGGGACAGTTCATATCAATCCCCGGCCATTTTTCCGTTTACCTGTAGGAGCAGCCTCTCGTCTCCCAGGACGGCGGCTTTCCTCCAGTCGATCACTTCGGAGAAGGGCAGCTCCCAGCCGTTACTCAGGATGACCGGGATGCAGGCCGCCTGAGCCGAGTGAGACAAGGAGATGAGAGAAGGAAGCATCAGTGTGACAGGAAATCCTCCTTCCTGTTTTCATAAAACACAGGTTTTATGGAAAACTAATGAAGGTTGTGCATTGAGTGACACAAAGATAAATTAAAATCAAATAAAAAGTATTGTAAAAGCTTACACCAGTGAACAGTGAGAGTTATATATAGATTTTATTAATGTGCCAGCAGAACATCTCATTTGTTACTGTTTAAGATGATATATGATTATGTAGGATTATAGCTAAGTTATTCTTACCAAACATTTCAAACACAATTGAAAGTATTTCCACAAATATGCACAAATTCATTATATACGACTTAATAACATGTCAAATGTAAATGTTAATTTAAGGTTTCATATATGATATGAGATAAACACATTTCACATATTATAAGTCTTCACGTGTTTTTTAAATAAAATTTTAAAGCTGCCATAGATATTTAGAAATAAACCACTAAACACTAACATGTCCTTATATCTGCTGGTGCAAATCATATAGTGAATGGTAAACTATTTATTCTGCTTATGATGTCACGGGGGGGGGGGGGGTTATGGCTCCACATTGATATAAAATATTCTATGACTCCTACATGTGGTGTGAAGTAGCTGCAGAGTGAAAAACAGACAAACTCAATATGTCTGGTATTTTCATTTAAAGTTCAAGTTCGACTGGATTCTCAATCAAGTGAAGCCGAGAGATTAGAGGAGATTCACAAAATGCCGAGTGCCTGATCAGTGACCTGTCTAAGCAAATTCTCTCTGCTTTGATTAGTCCGGCTTTGTGAGATGACTTTCTCTCTTTTTTTTATTCCTGCCGCCGTCCTCTATCACTCTCTTTGTTTTTCTCTCCTCTCCTCGGAATTTTGATGATTTCTAGACCTTTGCATTGAAAGGGGTTTTTCCTTTTTCGTACATTTGGAAAACAGGATTTCCTGAAAAAGGCAATTAAAATAGTTGCTACAGATTTAATATGAACGGTTTTATGTCCCCAGAGACTTCAGCCAATACAGAGACATTACTTGTAGACAGAGTGATAATTATTTGGATGTAGAGAAGTTTGTTTCTTTAATGAAAAACATTTTCTCGGTTTGTGGCTCAATTTGAAGCTTGGTTTAAAAACTATTTATTATTCCAGTACTGTGGGAAGACACGTGGATAAATACTTCTCGCGAATACTCTGGATGAGACCTGGACTCGTGTAGAACCAATTTATTCTTCCAGTCTGTCTTGGATTGACTATGTACTAAGAAAGTGAAGGAGTAACAAGAAGAAGAAGAACAGCAGCCGCAGGCGGGCGCAGGGCGAGAGAGTGAGACACTTAATGTCAAGTCAACAGAGAGACACGTGGAAACGAGGTGCTAATGAAAGCTGAACACATCTGTGGTCTGAAGACGTGCAGCAACGTTCCTCCTCCCTGTGGTGAATCTGCAGAAACGGGCCTTTTCTGGGACGGAGAGATGACACATTGTCAATAGTAATAAGATCAGCTGTTGGTGAGACGACACAGAGGAACTGGTGGATTCCTTGTAGTGCCCAGCTGGAGCTCCACAGGCGGTCTGATAAGCCTTTAGCAGTAATCACGAGCACAACAGTGAAGCTACAGCCGGTGACAAGGATCCACACAATATCCTCACTGGAAGTTTTACAAGTGGAAAACAAGTGGAAAGCTCATCTAATCATTCGGTTCATTCTGCACTTTCATGTCACACTGTGGACGTCACTTGGAGACGAGTCTGTGCCGTCGCCATCGTGGTGCGGAGCCGGGGTTTCACGTCCCGCGGATACACAAGGTCGACCAATCACAACAAGTTTCAGCTGTCGATCATGACGTTTCACTGAAATAACTAATTCAAACCAAACTGAGAACTACCTAGATCGACTGAGACCATCTTTAAGTAAAATATATTTAATGTGGACTTTTAAGTTTGGTCCATGTCCCATCTACTAACAAGGAGGAGACAGAGTTTATGCGATTTGGATTATTTTGTCTTATACTTTCAAAATGAACCTTCTGTTGCAGGTTTCTTGAGATTCAGTCAAGAGTCATGTCTTTGCTTTACTGTAGTGGTGTGCAGGTGTATTCCAGGATTCCAGTACTTTGAATGACGTTTTTCTTTCAGCGACGCCCATTACGTTGCAAACATGTTATCATCAACATATAATATTCTCAAAAACAGCTGGAAAAAACCATGTGAAATCCTCCATACAAGCAGAAAGCTACTTTACCTGCAAGGCCTCCAGGAAGCGAAAGGATCCCAGGCGCCGGCCCCGAGGCACCAGGCAGAAACTGGAGTTATGGAGCAGCTCCTGGTAGTCGAACCTACGCAAACACAAATTAAAAGAATAAAGGTTAGAAAATAAGAGAAGAAGAAGTAAAGAAAGCGTAGAAAAGAAAGAGGAGAGGGCTTCGTTGCCATAAAGTAAATGTTTTCAACGTTCAACTCTGTGTGATGGGCCACAAGAGAAAATTAACACTGAGAGGTACCTTCAGGAAAAAAGAGCCGACAAAACTAATCAAGAGAAATAAGAGAGAACGACAGGAGGAGAGAAAAGGAGGGAGGGAGGGAGAGAGAGAGAGAGAGAGAGAGAGAGAGAGCAGAAGATGATTAAACTTCCAGGGGAACTCTCATGAGCTCTGGAGGAGGTGAGGACCTTTTCCTGGAGACAATAAGGTCGACACAGCTCAAAGAAACGGATGGCAAACCATTTTCTTTCTTCCATTTCATCCTCGGTATCACGTAAATGGCCTTCGAAGACTTTTACGAGAACTTAATCTTTTAGATGAAACGTTAGCTCCTGCAAATCAAACAGAAACACGACGGATTCATAATGAAACGAACTGGAAATCAATGCACAGCGGACTACTGCACATTTCATCTGATTGACACACGTGAGGAGAGAATCCCACACGAAGGGTTTGCTTCAGTTTAGGTTTTACTGGAAAGCTATTGATCTGTGGTGTGTGTGTGTGTGTGTGTGTGTGTTGTCCGTCAGGTGAGAGTAACTAGCTTTGATTTACAGACGTTACAATGGATTTTCAAATGTGACCCACAACCAAAGAAACAGAGCGGTAAACCAGGAAGACTTATTCATATTTATATTTTTGCCTTGCTTGAGATTCACTTTAAATCAACATAATTCACAGATGCAACAATTACAGAGTTTCAAAAACGTATAAAGACTTAAGGTTTTTCAACTTGCAAGTCACTTCTGTCAGTCTGCAACTTTAAAGCTGTGTGTGTGCGCATGTGTGTGTGTGAGAGAGAGAGAGAGAGGGGGAGAGAGAGAGGGAGAGTGAGTGTGTGTGTGTGTGTGTGTGTGTGTGTGTACACATGATCTCAGGGCTGGCCTGAGGAGATTTTAGATTGAAGCCTAATCTGTCTGGGGATCAACTGTCAGACACCTTGTGTGTGTGTGTGTGTGTGTGTGTGTGTGTGTGTGTGTGTGTGTGTGTGTGTGTGTGTGTGTGTGTGTGTGTGTGTGTGTGTGTGTGTGTGTGTGTGTACCTGCCTGAAAAGCCTGCCTCTGTACTGTGTGTGTATGATAAGTCTTCATGATGAGAGAGTGTCTGGCATATCACTTACTGTCACTGCACATTTTGTCTGTGTGGTGTGTGTGTCTGTGTGTGTCTGTGGTGTGTGTGTGTGTGTGTGTGTGTGTGTGTGTGTGTGTGTGTGTGTGAGATTGCGTTGCTGTGAGAGCTAAATCAGATGTCAGGTGTCCCGTTTGTCGCCCAGAGACAAGGTCACTCTGAGCTCCTCTGACAGACGGAGACAGCTCGTCACAGCTGAAGATGCTTATTTGGGAACAAGTGCAACAGTTTGACTACAATTGAATCTCACTTCACCAAACAGACTCTGTTTGACGGTTTAATTATTAAATCTTATTTCCTGTGACCTCGGTTTAATTCCTGCACGACTTGTCGATTGTGACGTCGTCTTTCTGATCGTCGCCGCTGCAGCTTCACCTTCGTTTTACACAGGCACCATTAAGACTTTATTGATTTATAATTTGAGGTTTGTTTGGTTTATCTCGTGAAATATGATTTAAAAATGTATTGAAAAATCCTCATCAGAGCATCTGAGTGATGATATTTCAACTAGAAAGATTAGAATAGAATTGGATTTTAAATGAACGGGAGCAGCCAGCTCATGTCTGCTGGTTCTCACTGGGGAGCTGGGCTTCCTGTGTGTAGTGACCGCTCAGGGATTCTTTCAGGGGCTGCGGTTCCTGCAGCTCCAGGAGCGACGAGTCTTCCTCCCGGTCAAGACGTGACCTGGCAGCAGATGCTCCACACACCTACGATGCAGGGAGCAGCCTCAGCTTCTCGCCTGGAAGCAGAGGCGTCGTCTTTTTTGATTTTGTTCTCTGCTGTTACAAGTTTTCTTTTCGAAAAACAAAAGCGACCTTAATCTATCACACTTCAAGGTGTAATTCAGATAATTAACAATCCTGTAAAGACACAGCTGGTCTATTTAAAACACGCACATAAAAAGATGTGAAATATATACTGCAGCATTTTTCCCTTTTCTTTGTTATCTTTATAAAACTTCATGTAAACGATTGTTCCTCGATCTTTATTAACTAGTTTTTCCTTTGCAGAACAAATGAAGTCGTCCAGAAAATGCTCCTCAACGCTTCTCTGCAACATTTCTCCTCTAACCGAGGAGGTTTGGAGGCAGAGATCTCGACGTGCTGCGAGTAAAGAAGCAGAGAGAGACTCAGACTTTCTGGAGGGAATCTCAGGACATCTCAAGAGGAGCTGGAGACTGAGGAAGAACGACAAGCGGCTCTGTTTGCCGTGTCGCCACCATGACGCTGACCTAGATAAGCACTTTGTTAGAGTATCGTTGACACAATAGAATGAAAGATGCTGCAGGAGTAAATCTCTTGAACCAGGTTATTTTCAGCTGCATCCTTCAGAGGCTGCATTTGAAGGGTCCAAAAGTCAGAGACAAGTTTCCACAATGGGAACTGAGTCTCAGGAGATCCACATCTCCAGGGATGAGGAGTTTTTACTCAGATGTGTCATCACTCATCCTCCGTCGTCTTTAGTCTTTTGAGGTCATCTTGATCTGTGGCCTGATTCAGGGTCTGCGTTCTTCAGAGGCTGCATTTCAAGTCCGACTGCATCACAGCATCGTGAAGGCTCCTTTAAGTGCGGCCGACAAAAGCGTCCCCAAGAAACGAAGGCTTCAACGGGTGGGCTTCAGTGACAAAACCTATTTTTCAAAGCGGTAATGGAGGTGGAGGGCAAGGAGACCTGTTTTATGCTTATCACAGACATCTTCTGTAGACCAGACCGTCTCATCTTAGTTCGGCCTTTGGGGTTCCACACGGCCTAGAAGACCACCTCCTTCGTGGGCCACGTAGACCACCTCCTCTGGTAAGACGTGGCCCCTGAATCAGGACACACCTTCTGTTCTATGGTCAATATTTTCTCAGATAATCTAAATAGAGGATGCACTGTACAGGAGACGTATCGTGATGTGAGGAACACCTGGCAATAGCCTGATCCTCTCCGGGCACATTTTCTCAACTCATTAATCTGTCACTATGCTTCACCTCATCCACCTGCTTCAGGAAGTGGAGCGGCGTTCCAGCGCCCTGCTCTCACACCTCTGCTGTGCAGGGGCTTCGGTGCTCGCACAGCAATTCACTGTATGTTTGTTTAAGCACAGGTCTGAAGGAAGGGGGCTGCATTTTCTATTTTTACATCCATCTCCCTGATCCCTTTATGTGTCTAAATGTATTTATGCATAATGCTATTACCAGCATTGTTTCATTTCTACATGTGATTATGCCGCATGTGCACACAAGCCCTGATTGTTATATAATCCAAGATAAAGAAAGCATGATTATATTTTTGTTTCAAGTAAATACAGTGTAAGTGTAAAACAATATTTGAACCATGTGTTCTTTCTCTACGGCTGTTTGAAAGAGACAGAGGGACAGACAGGAGCGAGGCAAGAGTTGGATAATACTCGGTGCGAGGGAATGAAAAATCAATATGTGCCACAGAGAATCACTCACAGCATTTTAGCTGAAAAACAAAGGGGAGAGTGTTGTCGGCGATAAAGTTAAAGGGTTCTCTCGGCAGAAAACACTAAATAGTTTCAGGGGTGATGGATCAATATGAGGCCTCACAGAGTCCACCCTGAGATGTGTTTATATATATATATATATACACACAGTATATACTGTATATCTGAAGACAAGATCAAATCCATAAAACTGGATTTTATACTTGTACAGGAGGCAAAGCTCCACACAACTCGGTACAAATAATGTTTGCGTAGTTCGAGTTTGTTGTTAAATAAGAAGCATCTGGAAGAGACATTGTAATATTATCATAAACTGAATCATAGTTTGTGAAAAAGACAAGTTTAAAGACAGATAATTAACTTATAATTAATTAAAAGTACCAGCAAGTAATGGGTCTCCCCCAAGTTGGGTAAACTGGGTAAACCTCCAATGGAAACCTCCTGCAAAGACCACCTCAACTGGCCCCTTTCAACAGGATGGAGCAGCAGCATTATATTAGACATGCTTCATATATCAGATTTACATATATAGATGTAATACTTCATAAAAGCGATGAGTTGCATGGAGGCTGCAGCGGAGGCAGTGTCCTCTCCAGCAGTCAGACTACAGCGGAGTCTGAACCCGGTGGAGTTTTAAGCAGCACATTTATCTGACTTTACTGTAAGTCCTGGGATCGCAGGCTCCCCAACATTCATCATTTTAAACGCAGTGAACTATTTAAAGTGTAAATGGCATCACAGGTAATTACAACAAACGGGCGCCTCACTGCTGCGGCTCCCATGCACCCGGAGGCAGAGGGGAACTGGAGGCTTGTCTTACACAGGGACTAGTGGTCCCTGCAGGTGTAATTATTCAGTGCGAGCGAGGCCTCACATGCACCGTGTGTGGATCCATTAATTATGAAGCGCAGACACGGAAACGTCCTTGAAGAGCACACAAACAATCTTTGTTCATAAAACGGCGAGCGAGACTTGCCCACTTGTGCAATTTATGACGACGAAACATAAACTGTACAGCTCGAACCCGACACTGGGAAACGTTTTCTTTACAACTGCAGCACAAAAAGAGCATCGCACACCCGAATGTGCATCGAGCCGGGAGAGGAAGATGATCTGGAGGAAGGTCTAATCTGCTCAGACAATCAGGCACCGAGGTCTTTAACCACACCGTTCGGTTCACTCTCCTCGATCCCACTGCTGGAGTGTGGTCTGGTATTATTACCACGGTATTAATTCATTTATGCGTCTTACAGGAAAGGAAAGGCCGTTATTGACTGATCACTTCAGCACTCAGAGCTTGTGTTTGGCTCAGAAGTAGAAACGGGAAATAGAAAGGTACTCAGTGGAGCGCATACCTCCGCCCAGCAGTCCATGTCGACATCTGTACTCTAAACTCTTTGTTCTGCCACAGTCACAACGATATGAAAAATGAAAACACAACCTTAAAATCATCTCAACATCCAACTGCAGAGCCTGGGTCAGCGGTTAAGTAAGTAACAGAGGTTGTTAGTCGCACAAACGGCAATAAAGCATGTTCAATAACGTCCAGTTTGATCCCATTAGGCTCCATAGGCCTCGATATCACAGCAAAGAGAAAACAATAAAGACCCAACTCCAACAGAACAGAGTTAAAATGAAGCAAAGAAAATCTCAGATCTTAAATCCCCCTCTAATATCAGCTGTGTGAAGATATAACAGCAGATTTATAAACTCAATCATGACTTTCTTCTACAGTCCCTGAAGATCTGTGCAGCTACATGATGTGTCACAGTGTGTGTGTGTGTGTGTGTGTGTGTCTATGCACTGAGGCAACAATGAACAGTCACATTACATTTGCTGCCATGTCGCGCCTCTCTGGAAATAGTCTCCCCTCGCCCGGCCGGCCTCTTACTCCCGCACCTCGGAGCGGAAAACAGAAACGAGGCAGAAAAGAGAGTGGTTTGATAAATTGTCTCCAAAAAAATGGGAGTCGCACAAGCAGAGGAACCCTCGGCAGCAACGAGATGTGGAACGACTGTGATTTGTTAAGTCAGGACAGAGGCTGGAGGCGTCTGTGTGTGTGTGTCTGTGTGTGTCTGTGTGTGTCTGTCTGTGTGTGTCTGATGTAGATCTGAGAAGCTAAATTCTCATTTAAAACACTTCAGCGTGTGTTGGGGTTAATATCTTAATCTTGTTAAACCTAAAACTACTCAAATAAAAAGAACATGTGTGGATTTGTGTGTGGATGGTGCGACTGTCATTGACAAACAAAGAAGAAACTTGTTATTTTAGCATCTTTCAGCTCATTGTTTTGGTTTTTACAGGTGAATTTTAATGGTGAAGGAATTTGTACTGAAGGAAAGAGTTGAATCGGTGCATCCCTAATTAAATGAATCTTGTTGTAATTAAGAAACTAAGATGAGTTACTCAAGATTTTAACAAGATATTAAACTCTGAGGTTAAACCTATTTTCAGCATTTATATTTACACCAGGTGTGTGTGTGTGTGTGTGTGTGTGTGCGTGTGTGTGTGTGTGTGTGTGTGCCACATTTAAGTTTGCGTGCATTGATATTCAGAACCAGACCAGTCTGCAGCATTAAGCTTTAATACCGGCCCAGAGACCTGCCTGTGTTTCATGTCACTTAACAGAAGCGAACAGTTTCAGCTGCGATGTTTACGCACGCACGCACACACACACACACACACACACACACACACACACACACACACACACACACACACACACACACACACACACACACACACACACACACACACACACACACACACACACACACACACTCACACTCGCACACAGATAAATATGGAAATTTCCCTCCGTCTCAAAGACAAACCGACACAGCACAGAACATGAAAACGATTCTCTCTCACACACGCACTTGAAGCGGCGGTGTCCCTGTGAGGCAGTGCCATCTATTTCAGGTATTTTAATGGAGCTTGACGGGAGCAGACCTCTGTAATAACAGTATTTTCCCTTCAAAGCGGCCGCGGTGTAACATAAACTTTGAGGAAACCTCCTCAGAGACTCCGAGCTCCCGACCTCTGCCCGGCCTCACCTCCCAGAGACCTCTTAAGCTGCTGCTGTTTGGAGACCAAGGTTAAAAGCGACGCCACCGAATGTCACAGACAGGAATTCCCAGCGTGGAGGAGGTTCACACAAGTTAGCTTTTTTGGCTGTTTGAGTTGGAAGCAAAGTTTGATTTCCCCCTGCGCTGCCCCCCCGTCTGCTCTGCTTTCGATATTTCTCATCAGCTTGTATTAAATGTCAGGATGTTTCCACTGTTTCCAGGAAAATACGCACAGGAACTAGAATGTCGATCAAAAGATGGCTCAACTCCGCAAGTGTTTAGGGCTTTTCATGGAAATTTAGAAGAATCTGTCCATTATTCACTGAACACAGGTTTCAGGAACTTCCACATTGGGGTCCCTACCGCATCTGGAGTCTACGTCCATCTTTAGAAACAGTCTACGGTTCTTCCCAGGCCCAGGTCCCAGAGAAGAACCCAAAGCTAAACATCTGAAAGAACAGGTAAGTCAAAAACAAGTTCCTCCACGAGCACGTTTGCACAAAAAATATGAAAATACTTGACGTTATTCTAAAAACAAATTCTACTGTAGGAGAATGTATGAAGAAAGTAAAACCTTTCATATTGTTCCCAAACTAAATCTACTCAGTTTGCCTTCTCACTCCCAATCTCTCCGGAGTTGGAGCTTTTCTTTCTTTGTGAAGACAAACCTCGGACTTCCTGATTCTCCATCCACTCGACCAAACGCCCACCTCTTCCCACTGTTTGCAGCATTAGAGCCATTAAAGCAAAGAACTTTTTTTTTTCCGTATGGCCCCTAAATGATGAGATTTGCCGACTGCAGCCTGGAGAGAATGGCGGCGCTTTTAAATGCACAAGCACGCCTCTGCACTAAAGAGGGCGCATGCATTTGTAAAACAACTGTGGCAGAAAGCAGGAGCCCATTACGACACACACACACACACAGACACACACACACACACACACACACACACACACACACACACACTCTTTGATGGTGGCCTAAGTAGTTTGCTGACGCTTTGATGAGTTTTTAAACAGCTTCCAACAGACTCCAAAGAGCCAGGTGCTGAAAGACTCAGCTGTGACGCCGCAGCCGCTCACACGCTTCCCTCGGTTTTCAGCCTTGACCACTCGTCTCCTCGCCGTTTTTATCAAGACTGATGCTCAGGTGTGTCCTTTGAATTGTTTCAACAGAGACTCAGTTCCCTGCCGTGTCCTGATTTATCATCACTTCTGTCTTCAAAGTCCACAGAGGAACAGTTATGTACATATTCCAGTGTTTCTAATCTATTTTAATGAATTTATAATGCTCTTCTTTCTTGTTTGCACTCCTTTCTCATCTGTAACTATCTTTATTTCTGTAGCTGCTTTTATTTGTTGTTTCTTATTGTTTGCTTTTTAACTGCTTGCTGTTGTTTGCCTTCATTTTTTTATATTTAACATGGAAAACACCTTGTAACTGTGTGAAAGGTGCCGTATGAATAACGTTTATTAGTATTATTTTAATGAAAACTATGGTAATTAGTCATACAAAGTTAATTAACGAATTGCCAAATGCAATTTTCAAAGGCAATTATGAAAACCTTTCGTTCAGTTATGATTTATAATACATGTGATTCGAAATAAACCACCACACATGTTTTAGGATAATTACACAATTTGAAACTATTATTCTTGACAAACAACACAATCGTACTTTCAGGGCGAATACGTTTGTATTTTCTTTTATAGCCTGAATATGTCTGCAGTGAAAATGGTCTCAGTAACGTACACTGAGTTCTTATAAAATATTAAATGTAATTAATTCAGGCTCCACAGAGCTGTAATAAACTCTTTTTTTTATTAAAGGTATAAGATTGTAGCATTAAGCATAAACAGCCTCATTATTTCTTTTCATTTTTACTACTTATTGTTTTTCGAAGGTTGCAGAGACATCGTCTAACACCAGCGACTCTGATCCCTTTTTCATTGACCTCAGTCTGAACTTTCCTGTTTTTAATTTAGCGGAGCAGCAGCCGACAGTTCGCCACAACAACGAGACTATTTGGGCTCGGGGGGGTAAATCTAAAGAGACGTTAGTGGTATCCAATCTCGTTCCAGGAGATGGTGTCACCGAGCAAACATTCCTGCACAAAACGGGTAAAAAGCTTTCGCCTGTTAACCAATCAACTGTGACTTCTCAGGGTCGACGTCCTCCTGCTCCCACGACACCACAGACAGAAGGTCTCTGCAAAGACGGGAAATAAAAAGCTGCAAACAATGTGTCTCCATTTCGCTCTTCTATTTCTTTCCAGCACAGATCAGCAGGTGATCGGGGACGTTTGATGCTATTGTGTGTGTGTGTGTGTGTGTGTGTGTGTGTGTGTGTGTGTGTGTGTGTGTTACTGTGAGAGATAATTGCAATTTCCTTGAGAGTAAAAAACACTATATAAAGATCATCAAGTTAAGTTTTTTCAAAAATGATTATCGTGGTTTTAAGTAGTTTTTATCTCATTGATGTTGATTTGAGTGTTATTTTGGTTTGAATTAGTTCTCTGAAGCTGTTAGAAGGGGTGAGATGTCGTGATGGACAGCTGAGGAGATTCTTTATCTATTTGATTTACTTGAGAATGAGAATACGGGTGAGTTTGGTGTCTCCTGACGAATCAGCTCATAATACAGTACCACTGACAGCTTGTGTGCACTTTATTGAAATGTTGCCCCCAGATGTGTTGTTATGGAGAAATGCCTAAACGAGCAGGTTGCTGCGATTCAGGAACAGTAAGTATGTTTTGTAGGAAATGTTATTCAGCCCTAATTACCTTTTCCTTTTGACATGATGTTGTTAATTAACATATCTGACTAAAGCATTGTTAAAATTGATGATTGTTGTTGAATTCAATGCAGGTTAGTTTTTTCCAGGGTTGCTACACACACACACACACACACACACAAACACAGAGGGGGAGTGTGTGAATGTGTGTGTGTGTGTGTGTGTGTGTGTGTGTGTGTGTGTGCTGTGAGGAACCATTAGCACCCTCTCTGTGCCCCTGCAGGTTTCAGAGGTCCAGGATGTACGCTGTGTGTTAAAGCTCTTCACACGTCAGTCTCACTCCTTGTTCTCGTTTATGGGCTGTGAGCTCCGTCTGTGGGTTTGAGTTTTTAAACCGTCCACACTTCTCCGGAGTTCGGAAACTCCTGTAAAACCTGCTGCGTTGTAGAGCGGACGAGCAATCCATTTATTTTTAGAAGCAGCTCTCGCTATGACGCGACATCGACGGCACCACAACTCCACTTTAACTATGAGCTTCTTTAGTTTAGTTTGTCATGTGAACTGTGTCATGTGGATTCAGCTTTATTCAGCATGGCCGGACCCAGTGAAGAGCGCAGACTCTTCACACTCGCACACACGGTGGAAAATAAACCTGTGAGGTTAGCCTCGGTACAGGCAGCTGCAGAAATCAATAATTCTGAATGCACGCCACTTAACTCGCTCACCCAGCTGCACCTCTCCATCTCAATTCACTCTCTATCTCCCTCAGAGAAGAGAAGGGAACAAGAACAAGAGTCACTCCCCTCCCTCGCTCCCTCACCCCTCACCCCCCACGCTGCCTCGTCCTCCTTGTTTCCAGAGATAGCGACAGACATTAAACAACATCAGGCAGGAAATCAGAGATGAAACAATGTCTTTCTTCCTGCTGCTGAATAATTGAACACTACAAAGGTTCAGACACACACACACACACACACTTAAATACACAAAACACACACTAATATGGAATTTCATGCTGATAGACTGATGAAGACTTTGATAAGCGATGGCGCAGACAGCCTGTTGGTGTATTTTGTTTTTTTCTAATCAACTTCCTCTCAGTGTTGGTATCACAGGACGACTCTGATGATTTATACCTCCACAGAAGTGGTTTTACAGCAAATATCGTTAACACAAGGTGTCAGAACAAGCTCTCAGTGAATCACTATGATGAATTAGAATAATCACTGTTGTACCACGTCAGGCTTTTGGTTGTTTTTCTGAAGAGCACAGATTTTATATACGGCAGATAACAAGATGATCGGTGTAAATGTGTTTTATTAAATTTACAGAAAAAAGCCCAAAGATGGATGGATTTCTTCTTCCAGGTTTGGAGATCGCTCTCTCTCTCTCTCTCTCTCTCTCTCTCTCTCTCTCTCTCTCTCTCTCTCTCTCTCTCGCTCGCTCTCTCTCTCTCTCTCTCTCTCTCTGAGACATGTGACTCCACTCCTCTGCAATGGAGATAAATGGGTGCGTGGCGCTCACAGCATTTATAATGATATTTAAAAAAGAAAATCTATTTGTACAGTGAGGTAATCTGAGGACAATGCTGTGAAAAACCTAGTCCCAGTAATTCTAGTCTATGGATTATCCATCAGACCGTATTGCTGGACAGAGGAGGAACTCTATATAGAAATATTTTGCAAGGAAGTGAGGGAAAAATCGATATTTGTAATTCAGGTGCGCCAACTCAAACCTGTATTTTCTTCTGTCTGCTGCGCTGATGTGTTTAAACATTGATTATGAGCAAGAAAGAAGCCAAACACCTCTAATGCAATAAATGTTTTAGGGCTGTCGCTGACATTATGCATCTAAAGTGCAGTGATGATGGCAAGGAAGGTTTGAAAAATCAAGATAAGGCATCAAGAATATTTCTTGAAATAAAATTGGATTAAAGTAAAGCTCACATTTCTTTCTGAAAAGCCCCAGAACTTCAGCACATCGTGAAATAAATCAATTTGCAGGGATAGTTGGCGAACTCCCAGGGTTGGGTAGCCAACAGCTAACACACTAAAAGCCTGGAATATGCTCTTGAAGTTCGTAAGAGTTCAACTTTAAAAACTAAAATAAATACTTCATCCGCGGCTGTTGAACGCTGCTGCGACCAGGATGTTAAAATCTCTATGGCTTTCATATGTTCAAGCTGTTATCTTTCAACAACGTGGGTCACGCTAAATGTCTTATCACGGCTGACTAGAATAAACGTAGGTCACATACCTCCGATGCTAATTTCTCTCCTATTTGTTCGTTGCAATCACACGATGATCGTTACTCATTATCGATAGACGGGCAACGGAGATTGTGAAGCCCAGGGCGTGATATCAGAAGCAGCGTGATTTATACTCAGTCAGGGTTCGTATATACAGTGTGTGTGTGTGTGTGTGTGTGTGTGTGTGTGTGTGTGTGTCACCTCCAGACAGACCAGTTCCTCAGTGAGGAATGAAAGGCTCAGGACATCATCAGTTCCCATATTGATTTTGCTGCTCACATGCTTAATTGAATTTGTTGGGGTATACATAATTGAAGTTGGTTCTCCCGGTTTCTCTCTCTCTCTCTCTCTCTCTCTCTCTCTCTCTCTCTCTAACATTAGAATGAGAGAATCCTGCTCTCCGTCCTTTTCTCATTTCTTTTCAAGAGACAAGTGTTAATGGGGATGCCCGTGGCTATGTAGTTTTGATGAAGTGTTAGGCTGTGTGTGTGTGTGTGTGTGTGTGTGTGTGTGTGTGTGTGTGTGTGTGTGTGTGTGTGTGTGTGTGTGTGTGTGTGTGTGTGTGTGTGTGTGTGTGTGTGTGTGTGTGTGTGTGTGTGTGTGTGTGTGTGCGTGTAGTTCCTGGGTGCACTGATAAAAAAACCTCACCAAAGAGAAAAGCAGGAGGAGGTTAAGAAACGTTTTTTGATAAACATTTTACTCATATTATACATTTCTTATTTTTTGGGGCTGCAACTAAAAGCATCTGTCTGTGGTGCAGTATTTAACCATTCATCTTAAAGGTGCATTATCAGGATAGTTACATGCACAGACATGCGTTGATTGCTCATGTGGTAAAACAGTTCCCTCTGCAGAGAAGCATTTGTTTCTACCTCCCGTTCAAACTGCCTTTAAACCGTCGTAGCAAGGCCCAAAGATGATTCACTAAGAGACTAAGAACAACCCTTTTGAACCATGTGTCTGGTGCACTGACCTTTTTTTTCCCACAGTTAAACTAACATAAGTGGATTTGACCCAAATACACTTGCACCATGTGCTTAGATGGTTAAAATAGAGGAGCTGGAGTCTCCACCTGCGGCTCCGGGAGGCTGAACATGGCCACAGCTGTGCTCTGACCTAAATGCCACTGTTAGCATAGCAACACAGTCTTTGACCTCATGGAGCTGCTATCGGAAAAGAGACGGGGCCAAAGTCAATAAAACGTAACCTCTGGGTACCTCGAATTTCATATCCAGCCATTCTGACCTAAAGCTTTACAGTTTCACATACGATATTTCAGTCATCAGAGTTTAATTAGGTATTAGAGATGATTTTAGTTTAATTGTACTGATCTTTTGAACTATTGTAATTGTTTTTGTACCTTTAATTGATTCCCCTTATATCTGGTGTGTTGCTGACTCCTTAATAAATCTAATAAATATTGAATTGGGTTTATAATAAGTATTGTAAGTAAGTATCCAGGCTGTTTTAGTTGTTTTTGTTGCGTCTCTGACCTTTGATTTTACTTCCACGCAGCTTCACATTTCCCCCTATATGTGGAAAAAAGGAAAATGATAAATGGAGTCGACGCTGTTTAAACCCGAGACTCTGTTAATGAGAACAAGAAAAACCTCTCGTGAAAACCTCAATGAGTTCAGCTGTGGTCAGAGACTACAGCCCGGTAATAAATAGACGTATTCAAATGTGTCGCGGTCCACGAAGAATCACACGTGTTTGCTGGGATAAGAAAAAATTAATTAAAATGAGTCATCGCTTCTGTAATTTAACAAGAGGAAAGCGAGGCTGTAAATCTGAGAAATGTATGACAACACAAGAGGTCTGGTTTAATACAAGTCGTCACTTTCAGGAATATCAGAGGCGCAGTTTTACTAAAACACAGACACGAGCTGAAAAAGGGCCCGTCCACACCGATGAGGATTATGGGATGGCATTTGTCACGCTGGATAATTGGTCTCCTCTGAGCTGCTCCGCATTTTCCTCCCGATTGTCCTTTCTCCTTCTTTGAGATAATCTTCCTCCTCATCTTCGCAGATCTTCCTCCTCCTGCTCCACTTTGATCTGCTCTCTTCGCTCCCTGTGAGATCTTCCCTCATCCTCCTCTCAGATCCTTTTCCTCCCAACACAGATCTGCTCGCTCCTTTGACGTTTAAACCTCTCAAAGATCCTCTTCTCTGCTTTTGTCTTGGACCTGAAACGGTAAATGTCTCATCAGGTTAAATATTAAATAAATTCTTTCCGGTTCAACTGAGGAAATCCTTGGTTTAAGTTGAATTCTCTACTCTAACGTTTACTGTTCCCTCGTTCCTATCTTGAGTTGAGCTTCATCTGATTATAGAAAGAGGAAGTCTCCTCACTTGGATACTACATACTACAGCACAATGCATGCTGGGAAGTGTGCTATTAAGCTAAATCAATCTAAACAACCTAATTTCATAAGGTTTATTAAACAAAGAGTTTTAAAATGAGCAGAGTCCCGATTAAAAACAACATACATTTAATTAACGATAAAAGATTCGCTCGTGGATTTACTACGGAATCTTTTGTCGATTTGTGGAGTAAACGAGACATTAATTAACATAAAACGTGAAACGGAACCAGTCCTGACTTTAAATACAAACACTCCGACCGTAAATCAAATATCTGTAGCCTTCACACAAACAGTCACATCCAACAGTAATGTGTCTGTGATAATTACTCCACCATCACATCAGCACCTAAAGCAAGTACAGATCAATTATGTCGACGTGATCGAATGTGGAATGAATCTTCATTGTTTCTTTTCTGTTTTGTTTTTTTACTGGCGGGTGAAGAGCGTGCTCGGGAGCAGATTAATTGCAGATTGCAGATTAATTCGCTGCCCGGGCCTCCAAACGCCACACGTCTCCATTGATTCAAATTAGCCTGTGTTCTGTAGCAGCTCTTTGTTCACGTTAACAGGGTAATTGATGGGGCCAGTTGTCTTGTCCTCCGTCCACCACTCCTCCTCTTCCTTCCTTCCCGTGTGTTTCCTTCTCTCCTAAACACTCCTGTTTGCCAGTGGCCGAGCTCCTAAATCACGCTGTTTGCGAGCTGTCTCCTCCGGCAAGAGTGTGTGTGTGTGTGTGTGTGTGCTTGTGTTTCTCTGCACACACTGCTCCCAGTCTCCATTTCACACACTAACATCACCGCCCGCCCGTGTTTCGGTTTGGTTTATTAAACCCGACTGTTATATAGTGTAGGTCAGTATAACATGGAACAAATAGGAAAATAATAAGGTGCTGCTGTTCCCCGGCAGAACTTCAGCAGCCTCGCACTGTTTTTGATTTATCTAGATGTGTCCCGCAATTTCATGTAGAATGGGAAATTTCACCGGCGCGCTAAGATGGGTGTTGAGGGGCCGTCAGCTGCTGCCAGTTTTGTCACTTGTGCCCTTTTCATATTTGAACAGCAGCGGCGTGGAAGCATCACTGGCACAGATCATTAAAAGATCCATGAGCTGAAAGGTTATAATCATACCGAGGGGTGTTTCTGCGAGAAAATGTCCCTCAATGCATCCGACTGCACCCCAGCATTACGCTGTCACCTGTCAGGAGCGCTTGTGTGGTGTGTTTTGGCAAATTGTTTCAATATTTTAAGCATCTCTCTTCTGTATTGTGACGTGAGTCCTGGATTTCACTTGACTGAAAAAACACATTTAAAATAGAAGGTAAAAGATCAAGTTGACGTATAGCGTTGATTTCGGGGCCACGGCAAATACTCCAAATACACAAGCAGCCGAGAGACGCAGGCAGCAACCAGCTGGAGAATTTACTGGAGCGATGGAGCTTTAAAAGAGTCCGATATTTCTCTCAGGAGGTGGTAAAGACCAAAAGCAACAGAGCTCAATAAAGATAAAGAATATTGGACTTTCAGGCCGGTAGCAAGAGTCCAAATTAAATAAAAAGTTGGATGTGATGGAACGGCCCGGTTACGCCACTGTGACCGAGCTGGTCTTCAACTGCAGTCTCAGAAAAGCGTGGCCCCTAAATTGAGGCTTTGCAGCATTAGTTTGAAAAAATTACTGAAAGGCGTTGAAAGACATTTCACTTTTAGGAAACAACTTTTCCGTCTTTGGACTAACGGTCTCACAGCCCACAAAGTTTCTTGAACATAACACAACTTCACTTTATACGTTTAAACTTTAGTTTGTCTTGTAGTGCAGATAACAGTGACTGGTTTGTCTCCACTTCATGGAAGTTCCCCGGATGCTGAGATTTTCAAACATGAATCACACACTGTTGCCCGGGAGACGGTGACAGTGTTAAAATTACAACGAAAACACACAGGTTTGTTTCAAAACAGAAAACAGAGCCCACCAGTTTGTGAAGTCCAGAAAAGTAGTTGATTCGTCTGATACTAAACTGAAGCATTTGTTATTGTTTCTTTGTCAAATTCGTATCATTTCCAGACTAAACCTGCTTCTGTGAATTATTTTGTATTTGTATTTTGCAGCTAAACCAAACAGGCGTCTCTTAGCGTGAGGACAGGACTCAGTACAGAAGACAGTTCCCTGAACCTCAGACAGCTCGGCAGCCGAGTGATTAATGAAGAGGCCATGATGCCTCAAGCAGACGGAAAGTGTCGGAGTCTGCAGCGTTCTGAGCTCTGACATATCGTGTCAGTCGCCAGCGTCTCCTCAGTTTATTTTATAGGCTGCCACTGCTGAGGTGGGGTGGTTAGAAACTTGATCACAGCGAGGGAAGGATCATGGACATGGTTAAGATCGTTAACCTTTTCTTCAGGTTGAAAGCGTTTGTGTTACTTAGTGACCCACAAGGCTGAGCTGCTGTTCACATCACATTCTTCTCTACTTCAGGCTTCAAATTCATTGTTTGAATAAAAGCTGCTTCCTCTAAGATCTCCTGTGTGGACTCCACACGCACTTCTATTGTGTATCGATTGATCTCCGACCAACTTATTCTGGGTAGATTTCTCTCAGGCGGATCACACAGGCTCAAACTCAGCTTGTGAGCTGTCGGCCTTTGTGAGGCAAATCCATCGCAACCCCGGTTGTTGCATCACCTCCCTGATGCAACTGCAAAATTTGGCATCACATTCTCTCTGATATGAACAATATCAGAGAGTCGCTCAGAAGAAAGACGTCGAGATTAGACCAAAACAAACCGAAACGCGGGACTTTTCTTTTATATTGCATTAAACTCAATAATACATCAACAAGTGTGAACTCGCCCAGAACACAGCTAACCTATCGTTTCAGTACTTTTGAAGCAACACGTCGACAAAGAAAATGAAAAGCAAGTGCAATACATTTCTGATCCGCATTAGAAGAAGTGAATAAACTTTAACCTGCCAGGTCCACCAGGTCAATATCTTAAATTATTACATACACTTTAAGGTTTATTAAGATGTCTTCAGAAAGTGTTCAGTCCCATTCACTTTGTGTTGCATCATTTAACTTTAAATCAATAAACCTTCTAAAAATTTGAATCTTTTTATTTGTTAAAATCTAAAGATGTGATGATGCTATGAAGTGCGTGTTGGAAACATCTGGAAATGGACTCACGGTGCAGAAGTCACACACCAGGGGATATAACGTTGAAATACAGATGAGGACACGATGCAAGAACAATGAGGAAGATAGAAGAGAGAGAGGAAGAGGAGGGTGTCAGATTTTAGATCAGAGAGGAGGGTGATAAAGAATGGAGATCTTGTGGAGGCATAAGGGAAGTCCGGGCCAGCACATTAGTCACACTTCCACTGAGCCATGACAACACACTTAGTGCTGTGACATGATACAAACTACTACGGCTTAAAGAAAGAACGAGTTTAACACAGTGTCCCTGGCAGCAATTATTTCAACAAAACCATCGCAATGAACTTTCAGCTCATGATTTGCACAAAAACTATTTATTGCACGGACATGTTTTTTATTTATTTATACATGAGCTCTGTCAAAGAGAAACTTCCACTGCCGAATGATGGGAAACAAACTAAAAAGAGTCTGGATCTGATCTCTTAGGGCGTTTGTCATTTCAGAAACGAGACGCACACCCGGCCAGCTCTTAAATATTTTAAGCCACAACTTAGCGGGGGGAAAGAGAGAAGTTTTTTATTCATCCACAAGAGAATGCAAAATGTTGTATGTGGTTCCACTTCTTCATTCTCTTTGTAGGAGGACGGGCAGTCAGTTCTTAAATATAATAAGTTTAAAGATATTTGATGTATTATATCATTTCAATGTTCACATTATCTTGTATTGATTATTTTTGATTTGTCACAAATTTCTCTTTGCTTCACGTTTGTTGTCAAAATGCAAATGTTAAAATGAATGTGAAACAACCTCTAGAGACAAAAACTGAACTGGTCCCAACAACAGCCTCAAAACACTCCACTAGTGAAGAAACATGTCAAACAGTGATGTATGGAGAGAGGGAACAGATGAGAGTTCAGTCATGAGCTCAAAATAAACCTGAGACTCAGGGTAAGAAGTTGATCCAGGGACACAACATAAGACAAAAATAAAACTCAAAGATGGAAGGAGGTGCAGCTACAAATCTGCAAATGTGAATGTAAATGTCTATGTGTCAGTAAAACAGCAGCAAACAAAGTCTGTGTCGCTCGGGTCAGAAAACGAAGTGAAGGGACCACTGCTAAACACGTCCAGCGTCTTTAACTTTCATTACAGCATCACCAAAAAACAACAAACAGCAGCGTTTCTGTGACGTCTCGTGGTTTTTGAAACCGAATTTGCACAATTACGGGATGCAACTGAGCGGGGGGGGGGGGGAGTGCCGGTGAATTTCAAATGTCTCACACCGGGGTTCTAAGTCCAGACGATTTGTTCACCTGCAGCAGCCACTAAACATCCAGGTGGCGTAGCTGCATGTTTAGCTTCAGGCTAGAGACAGCATGAGCCACAGGCTGAGCTGCCAGCGCAGCACTGAAGTATTTACCGTTGAGTCAAACATAAAACTTACATCATCTTGCCCAGGGCAGTATTATGCTATATGCATATTGAGTTGTACATAAATACATGTATATTGTCAGCATCTGTGTGTGTGTGTGTGTGGGAGGGTGCATGTGCCACAGGCTTCGCTGACAGACTCTGGTCTTTGATATGCCTGCCATTCACCAGGGAAGAACTTTAATATTCCAACAGTCGAACACACACACACACAAACACACACAGACAGACACACACACAGTTGGTGGTGGGAGGCCTGTTCATGCTGCCTCCAGCTTCAGCAGTGCCGCTGCCCCACAGGGAAAGACAGGGAGAGAATCACATTCTCTGGGAACTCGGTGGCGAACACAAATCCGTCTCCCTGCATCAGATTTACAAGCAATTCGCTCTTTTTCTTTCCCATGAAAACCCTGAGCTGATGTGTTTCAACTTTAAATGTTCACTGCAGCTGGAAATCGACTGCACTCGCGGCTCAGTGGGAAATGTCTGCGCGTCCCCACGGTGAAGCGTCACCTCGGTTCTGTCTGCTTGTTTCAGAGACGGTGATTTTACAGGTGGACTCTGAGGTGTCTGCATGAAGTTCAGTTACTGAGACTATGGAGCTGTCTTAGTGTTGAACTGTTTGGCTGTAGATTCACACACAGTGTTTGTTTCCATTTGGTTTGAGTCTCTTCAGGGAAACAGTTGATGATAATAAAAAAAAATTAAATATGGAAAAAACGTAGACTGTAGAAAACAAAATATCAGAAGGAATCATATTGATGTCTTTATTTGACTGAACTGAGTACTGTGTGTTTGCGCTCTATGTTTGTCAGGACCAGTTTGTGTTATTGACCTTGGGGGTCGGCCCAACCTCATTTTGTTAAAACCTGAGGCTTAAAACCTGGATTTAGATTTGATATGATTTAATATTTAACATGGATACTTATACAAAAGAAGAACTACACCAGTGAGGATTTTCTGGAGTTCAGGAATGTGTGTGTGTGTTTGTGTTTGTGTGTCTGTGTGTTCATTTGCTCGGCTGCCAGAGGTTCGCTCAGCTGGCCTGAAGTGAAACAAGGAGACAAGCGGAGCGTGCTGGTGGCGGCGTTCAGCTGTCACTCTCTGTATCCCAGTCGCACACCAGCAGCACGCACACACTCAGTGAAACGCAGGAGAGGAGCCGCTCTCGTATTTCTCACACACAATGCTCTGCCTAATTAGGGTTGTAATGTGAACAAAGGCAGCAGCGCTATCTGCCGCTGCAGACCTCTGAGCGCTCAAGTTCAGACAGGAAACCTCTTAGTGGAGTCATGTGGGGCCCCTTCATTCGTCTGTCTGTCGCTCACACACTCAAACAACTGCAGATGGTTTAACAACACAGTGACGAAGAGAGTCCGACCGGGATTCACACACGGACACGTCGCTCAGGGTCGATTTTTCTGATGAAACCTGAGGTGACGCAAGTAAAAAAGCCGTTCACCTTCGTAAGACGCCTAAATTAAATCACCTTTTCTGTTTCACGTGACCACAGAGCGCAGGGGGAAGGGGATTTAACCACGAGAGACGTCACAGAGTCATCCGTCTTTATATAAAGGGTGTATCCCACCTTTTTCCATGACCATGTAAGGATAAATAGATGGATGATGTATGGATGGAGCTGTCAACAGAAAAATAAATGACATGTAGTAGCCGTGCAGAAATCAAAACGTGTACTGTGAGTTAAAAACATACAAGCTTTAACTTTAAAAAGGTAAAAACCCTGTTCAGGGAGTTGCATGTTACCAGCAGGACGCCTCACCTCTGACAGACTCCTTCTGATGGAGAGATGGAAATATGGTTCTGTAACTTAATAACGTGTCTCATCATGTGTCTGTAGAAGCCAGAGAATGAATCTCGGTGCATCTATTGCTTTGTTTACTCGATATATAAAATGTTCTCACAACTGAAAACTGCACGAGTTTCTGATAAACCAGGGGGACGGGCTTGGTTAACTTTCTGGCACACACACAAACACACACATAGATAAATTAACACCTACACACTCAAACAAATCTCTCTCGCTCTCAGACACACACACACACACACACACACACACACACACACACACACACACACACACACACACACACACACACACACACACACACACACACACACACACACACACACACACACACACGAGTCCCTGTCCTCCTGCCAGTAATGAAGCAGATAATAAGCTGCTTCACGCTCTGCTGTAGCAAAACCAAAATCAAAACAATGTTGATTTAAGAATCAAAATGCGTACACTCATGGGTTTTTCATCCTCCATGCTCCGTGGCAATGATGAGGTAGAGCCTCAGTGTGTGTGTGTGTGTGTGTGTGTGTCTGTGTGTGTGTTGGAGCTGTATATCAAAAGCCTGAGGAGCAGGCAGTGGGTTTGCTTGGCAGCGTTGAGAATCCATTCCTCCTGCCTCCCGCCTCATTTCAGCTCTCATTTCCAAGAAATGATTCTCTGACTCTGACGTCGTCACTGAAAAGAGTGTTAGTTTGTTTGTTGTTTGTTGTTTTCTTTTTATTTTGGAACTGTTCTGAAGTTGTCAAAGAAAAGAAACAGAAGACAACAAACCATGCAAACGCTCTGATGCTGGCAGGAGACCAAAGCTCTGAGTAACGAGGAACAAATGAAAACTACAACGAGACGACGTGCACGTTGCAGAACAGAAACGGACAAAGGGATAGATTGCATGTGTCATCTCAACCAAATGTGAGACATATGCACAAGTTACTATTATTCACTTCAACACAATGTCAAAACTCGAAGGTCCTTTTTTAGAACAAACAATTCTGCTTCCAACCCACCATCAGGCACATGTAATTTACTGGAGTACAGCTGCTCCTCCTCACAAGGATCCCACGCTTGACACTATTTTTTATTTTATATTTAAAAGACCTTTCTCCAAATTTCTGTTTTCAGCCCAAAATTTCCTTTTCTTGTCGTATATGAATACTAATAATATTAATCAGTTCCGATCACGTTTTCAATTTCAAACTCAATTGTTCATAATAATAACTCAATAATTCATTCAGTCATTAATCAAGGACCTTGTGCTAAAGGCTGCAACAAGGTTCTGGCTGTTCTCTTGTCAGAACAGGTACTTGAGGCATATTAACTCGTTTTTTAACACACTGTTGTTCCTGACTTTGTTAAATCAATGACCATATTCTCCTGTTGGGGGTTTCTACACACAACGCCATACAAACATAAGTTTAATGACCATGACTCTACATTAAACTATCGGGAAAGAGACATTATGAATATGTCTATACGTGTTTGAACCGGCGGCCCCCGACGAAAACACAAAAAGTAAACACAAGCTTACCGGAGGGAGGTTTGTGATCTTCACATGTTTGACAGAACTTTGATATCGTCTCCAGTATTGATGTCAAACACTTTTAAAAACAATAGCACCTCTCCTGTGTGTGAATCTTGACAGTGGCACTAAAGTCAAAAACAAAATAACACTTGTTTGTGTGACCCCATTTGAAATAAAGAAACAAATCCAGACTCAGTCCCTTTGTCCCACGTTGGAACACGTGACAGAATAAAGAGGAGAAACCTTCACACGGAGCATCAGACATGTCTCATATGTGTTTCTGTTGGATCTCAGTGGCTGTCGTTGGCCTGGCAGCTCATCAGAACTGTTCAAGACACATATACCACACACACACACACACAAGTAGATAAATGTACTTATACTGTGTATTTTTATCTATATGGGAATGTTTTCTCCTTGTCTCAGTGACATGGCTGTTTGTTGAAGTTGTGTTTATTCCTGAGAAGGTTTTATTTTTCTTGTGGGTTGATTTAATGTTCTCAATAAAAAAAGTTGTCAACTGTGGCAACACACAAAAAAGTAAAATCAAGAGAAAGAAAACTGTAATAGGAGGAAAAAGAAAATGTCCTTAAATCGAGTTCTATAGCTTTGGTTGTATCTGTGTTTTCTTTTTATGAATTGTTATGTTAAGTTTATGGTTAAACTTTCGATTGCATTTCTTTGTCCTTGGGGCTCGATAACGACATCTTTGGCATTATTCAATTTTATTTTTTTAAAACATATACAGTATATATTGCCCATTGTATCTGTATCAGACATTTTCTGACTCCCTATTATTAGAATCCTAAATATGTCTCTGATGTGCTTTTTTTTGTTTCAAAATGAAATATTAACAATCACAATCAAATACCCTTCTAACAAATTGTGTGGTAACCCATCCAGGTTTTTGCGTAAATCTTGCTCAGTTTTAAATATAACATCCTCATTTCCTTGACGCTTGAGTCATTATTCAGTTCCAGTCATGTTGATGAAGTCTGGCTGTGTTAACCCAGGTGTGTGTGTGTGTGTGTGTGTGTGTGTGAGTGTTTCGCGCCACTCGTCTGTCTCCAGGCGAGGGTTTAAAGAGGGATTGAATTAGAGGACGGACAGCTTTCAAGAAGGGATTGGGCTGAAGCTCGGTCTCACAGGGTCATTTTTCAATAACCAGTGAGTGGCATCAAGACCCAGAAAACCCCGACAGTGGCTCCATCAGTGATCAAAGGACGAGAGATCAAGGAATGTGTGTATATGTGTGTGTGTTGGCCGGTCCTCACTTTGTGACCCCCTTTAATGGACTGTTTGGGGGTTAAGACTTGGTTTAAGGGTTAAAATTAGGTGTAGGTTAGGTTATGTTAAGGGTTAGGCATTTAGTTTGGATGGTTAGGGTTAGGGTAAGGGGCTTGGCAATGCTTTATGCCAATGAATGTCCTCACTAAGATAGCTATACAAACCTGCATAACCCCCGTAGAGTATTCTGCTAAGGCTCGTCCTGCTCCTACTGCTTCAGACCGATTGCATCACAGCGGCGTGACGAGCCTCTCCCACAAATGTGTCCTGCCACAAATGAAGGCTCCATCTGGATCCTCCCTGGTCCAATGTTTTAGTATCACACCGGTGACACTGAAAGCCTCTGTAGACCAGCCTGTCTCGGTTCGGCCTTCACAGTCCACAAAGGAAGTCTTTCCCCTTGTTTATCAAATTAGCTATGTTTGTTTTAAACCAAAATGCCAAAGAAAGTTATTGTACATGACCACTAATGATTCTAATTATTAGGGAAAAGCCAGTGGACATCTGGTTGTGACAGCAGCTTTCTGGTGCTTCTAGTGCAGCGAAGCCAAGGCCTGGAATCTGCTTGAATTTATAATCAATTGTGTTGAAAATTAACGAACAGAGCTGAGTGGGGATGGTAATCAAACAAAAAACTGAAAAATGTGCAAAGTATTAGCACATAGAAGTGTTTGTCCAACAGATAATATGCACCGATTTCACTCAATTACTTTTGCATCACTCCAAACAAAGTGGTCCGAGTACACAGAGCTGCATTACTGGAATAAATATAAATCATCAAAATATCTTGAAGACTATCTGATTAATGAAGTCATTGTCTTGCAGCTTCTTAAAAGTGTTGCTTCATGTTGAAAATGCTAATTTGTATGCACAACTGATTACACAACAGTTGCCGACAGTTTCTGCTGCAGTTTTGGTGTTGTTCTTTTTCAGTGAGTAAACTTTGTGTGAAATGTTTTATAACCACCCACTTAAAAACAGGAACGACTCTGAGGAACACGTTTTTTCAGCTTTCACAGAAGTAAACTACATTTCTAAAATTTCAGCCTGTGTGATGTCGACATTTCTCGTGCCAGGGTAGAGGTGGACAGAAGGATTAAAGAATAACATAGAGAGCAGAGAACTGAAGACGGTTCTGTACATGTGTTTTAGCTGATGCTGTGAATTTGTGTCCTTCTGAGATTCTTAGCGCTGTAGTGAACCGACTCCTCTGAGCCAGCAGAGACAGGCTTAGGCTCGGATCAAACACAAACCCTCATTGTCTGTTGCTTTGTCAGGATCATTGTGAGGAGCCTGTTTCTTGGTGTTTTCAATCCAAAAAGAACCTTGCACGTATCACTGTAACCCGAATGGGAACAAGTTAGACAACTACAAGGAGTCAGGCTGTGTTTCCCACTTATTTACCTCAACTGTAGCGGCCCCTCACTCTTCACATGGTTTCATAATGTACTGACAAACATTTGACATATTCTGTTCTCGAAAATATACATCCGAGTTTTTACCATCCTTTGCAGAAGTCCGCATGACCCCTGGTTGTTTATACTTTAGCTGAATATGTTCCTGTGATGGACCTGAAGTTCTCAGCAGTTCACTAAAGGTTATCACACGTGCAACACTGCAGACAGGAGACGATATCATCCCTCTGTATATTGTGCTGAGTTACAATACGTGTTTAATCCTGAAGTGGCCAGAGAGCATCCACTTGTGATTCAATATACACACATACACACTTAATACTTGATGCTACTGCAGTGTGCATGTTTCTTTATGCCGTACATGACTGTTCAGGGCAGGCACATATTTCACATGCTGCATATTTGTAAATGAGCAGGTCTGGAGTTTCTATGTGCAAATGTCTAACTGAGGGGCCTGGTGATCAAACTGTCCTAAGTGGGTTATGATCATTGATGATAATATTAACACAAAGGAAAATAGTTATTAGTTCTTTTAAACAGCAAATATCAAGAGGCTCCTGAGAAAAGCATATCTGGCCTTCATACAAATAAATAGAAAAGGAGGAAGATTGATTGGTTTTTTCCATCTGCTTGACCGATGCACAATTGGAAATTGTGATTCCATTCAATTCAATAATTTTATTTGTATAGTGCCAAATCATAATATACATTATCTAAAGGCACTTTACATAGAAGGTCTATACCTTGAAAAATGGAATAAGTTTAAATGAAAGAGTGACTTTAAACTTTCTCAGTTGGTTCTGGTAAGTGTCAGAAGAGGAAGCAGAGCGTGGGGAAGTGATACGATAATAATCAAGCTGTTAACAGTGATACAGCAAAGACTTTGCATTGTCATTTTCTCACTCAGATCAAAGTTAGAAACACACCCGTACAAGCAGTCACACATTTACACAAACAGGCAAACTTGACGAAAACAAAAAGAAAAGAGAGAAGAAGAAGAGCTTCCTCAGCTACCAAGATTCTTTGAAAGTACTGAGAGACCGTTTATCATACACATAAATTACAAGCTAGAAAGACAACCAGATAAAATTGACACATACTGCACTGCCTTCAGAAAAAAGACGTACACCAAAACTCAGTTACTTGGACTAAACAGAAAGCTTGAACATGAGAAAGCAATGAGTGCAGAGTCTATATTGACCTTGGGTTCATGGTTGAGTTTCGATCAATAAACCATTTGGCCCAAATGAAAGAAGATTTTACGTTCATCATTTCTGCAGTGTTCCTTAATATCACTTAATTTCCAACTGCGTTCAGTCCCAGATATATAATGAGAGGAGAATCAATCTGTCGTACAAATATTTACATAAGTTGAAATCACTCTGTTTGAGGACAAGCTTTTGTCTTTGACTCTGAATCAGTAGAAAGGTAAGAGAAGAATATATCATCCAGTTATTTTGTCAACAAGACAAAGTATCTGTGGCTGAAGTTTACAATCAGGAGTTTTAAAAACAATGCTCTCCCATAACTTGTTTATTTCTTTAAAAAATGCAATTTGGCATTTGTAATGAAACCTTTTAAAAGTTATTTGTTACTTTTCATTTGAAATGTGAAATATTTGTTGCCATATAAGCAAATAGTCATATCAGAAGTTTGTTAGCTGCCACTATTCCTCTGCTTTTCAGTGGCCTTATGTCTCATGTTACCGAGCAGTGATTAGCTAGTCTGAGCAAAGGTTCTGCGATTCTCTCTTTTAACGGTGAGCATTAGTGAAAATAGAATTCAACAGGTAATTGTCCAGTTTAAACAGGCAAAGCACAGGCAGATGAAACAATGTCTCCACTTTGACAGCACTTAAATCTCATAGAAAAGAGTTCATGGTGTCCTACAAGGCTCTGTACTGGGAGCAGTTCCTTTTTCACAAGATTAATAAAACTAATGTGTAAAGTCTTCTAAGTGTTGCTTCATAGAAGTGAATAGCTCATCAAATCAGGTGCCAATTAATGAATTGATTGTTATTATTGATTTAGAATCTTGAATTTGAGGAAGTAAGAGGAGGACGAGGGCCTGTGTTTTCTAGTTGTTGAATTATCTACCACTATCTGAGCCCCTCCTGTTATAACTCCAAATGTTACACAATGACGATGAAGTCAGTCTTATGTATATAAAGAGTTGCTTTTGTCAACAGTACACAACAGATTTCACCTTTGAATCTCACAAAGCTCACTTTGTATTCGACAAGTAAGAGCGATATATTTCAAACTCATTTAGACGAGACCAAGCATTTGGGAAATGTGCTCATCTTGTTACTGTACAATGCAAATGTTAATGATCTTTTTTATTTCTGTTGTTTTTGTAGGATGAAGTTCGCTGCCGCCTTCCTGGTGTTGTTCATGGTCGTCCTCATGGCTGAACCTGGAGAGGGTTTTTTGGGATTTCTTTTTCACGGGATCCTCCATGGTAGGGTCACGGAATTAATTCGATTTTTACATGGCAAATATTTTAAGATAACACACCATATATGAGTAGTAGATATATTTGGCCAAGTAGAATCACTTTGATTTCAATAGTAATCAAAATAACAATCTCTAGGCCATTTAATCTTTGCATTAATTGGATTTATTTTTTTGAATATAGAATAACTGGATCTTTATGATAAAATAATAAAACATACATTCTGATTTTACCAGTCAAGATTGAACACTACTTAAAAGTACGTATAAAACATCATCTGTATGTATAATTGTTTAACTGTTAACTAATAGTACAAATAATTGTGTTATGGAAATGTATTAATTGTCATTTAATATCATTTGCTTAAATTTATCACCGTGTGTTTTTGTTTGTTTTTACACAGGTGTCAAGATGATCCATGGGTAAGGACTTCTACTATCATTACTGTGTATTTTTTATAGTATTATCATCAGTACTGTTATTATCAACCTCTCTTGTCTCGCTGACTCTCTCCATCAGACTCATCCGCAAGCGTCACGGTTACGACGAGCAGCAGCAGGAACTCGACAAGCGCTCAATCGATGGCGACCCCAGTGCTATTGTTTTTGACTGAAGAAGTCGCCCTGAAGGAACCTTCAGATGATATATAAAGCTTCTTGCTTTTCATTTAAATAAATCAAACATTTACCCACAACAGCAACCATGACTGAACATATGTTCTTTTGCATTGATGTATTGTTGAGTGACATTTGAATAATTTTGGAAAACTGAGAACAAATCTCAGTTTTAGGATGTCAAAACATTTCTCTGTGTCTTATTGAAATATGAGATTTAACAATGACAATGAAGACTCCTCTAATCTCACTGTATAGATATTTTTAAGTGTTGGGGGGTTTAAATCAATGTTACTACAAAGAGTATTATAACTTCTAACTGATAACTAATAACACATTCATACAAAACATTTACTGCACGTTTGTTACACACTGTAAAGTAACTGCAATCCAATATAGTGCAAGTAATAGTGTATATTGTTTAGTGTATAAAGTATTTGGATTACTTCAAACTAATTGAATTAGGGTTTACAAGTCAGATAAAACCAGACAAAGTTGCCTTCCTGCACAACAATAGAGTGGAAGAGAAAACAGGAGAAGACTTGTATCCTCCTGATGCTGAGAAGAAGAAAGAAGAAAGACTTGTAGCATTGATACTTTTACTTCTACAGAAAAACTATAAACACGACGGGAGCATAAGTTAAAGTCACAATACAGAAGAAAACCAGAAGCCAAACTGCAGCAGATTTACTGATATTCATGTGTCACTGGAGCCAAAGCAATGCACAGACTCAGCAGCAGTGAACCAAAGGGTTTCACTGTACTTTTGTTCAGGTGGAATGAAAAGTATTGAATTAAAAAAAAAGACAGAATATATACTTTTAAAAAATCGTCATTTGAGACCAAGTCACTATTTTTACATGTTACTTGTAAAAAAAAAAGTAGTTTCCTATTTCTGAAGTTGCACATCTCCACTCACATGACCGTCACTAAAACAGGAAAGCTGCTTCTGTCGGTGAAGATGCTTAATGCTCAGAATATTATGTACATGCGTGTTTGATAGCCGCCACTATTCCTCTGCTTTTCAGTGGCCTTATGTCTCATGTTACCGAGCAGTGATTAGCTACAGTCTGAGCAAAGGTTCTGCGATTCTCTCTTTTAACGGTGAGCATTAGTGAAAATAGAATTCAACAGGTAATTGTCCAGTTTAAACAGGCAAAGCACAGGCAGAAGTCTTCTCCTGCTTTTACTGTATTTACTTAAACTGCAAATCATCCTCACATTTCTGGAGCTGCAGCCACTAAGTGTTGCTTCATAGAAGTGAATAGCTCATCAAATCAGGTGCCAATTAATGAATTGATTGTTATTATTGATTTAGAATCTTGAATTTGAAGAAGTGAGAGGAGGAAGAAGGCCTGTGTTTTCTAGTTTTCTAGTTGAATTATCTACCACTATCTGAGCCCCTCCTGTTATAACTCTAAATGTTACATGATGACGATGAAGTCAGTCCTGTGTATATAAAGAGTTGCCTCTTTTGTGATCAGTACACAACAGATTTCACCTTTGAATCTCACAAAGCTCACTTTGTATTCGACAAGTAAGAGCAATATATTTCAAACTCATTTAGACGAGACCAAGCATTTGAGAAATGTGCTCATCTTGTTACTGTACAATGCAAATGTTAATGTCTTTTTTATTTCTGTTGTTTTTGTAGGATGAAGTTCGCTGCCACCTTCCTGGTGTTGTTCATGGTCGTCCTCATGGCTGAACCTGGAGAGGGTTTTTTGGGACTTCTTTTTCACGGGATCCACCATGGTAGGGTCACGGAAAATAATGAGATTTTTATGTGGCAAATATTTTAAGATAACACACCATATATGAGTAGCAGATATATTTGACCAAGTAGAATCACTTTGATTTCAATAGTAATCAAAATAACAATCTCTAGGGCATTTAATCTTTGCATTAATTGGATTTGTTTTAAAAACATATCGAATAACTGGATCTTTATGCTAAAATAATAAAACATACATTCTGATTTTACCAGTCAAGATTGAACACTACTTAAAAGTACGTACAAAACATCATCTGTATGTATAATTGTTAAACTGTTCAGTAACAGTACAAATAATTGTGGGTTGGAAATGTATTAATTGTCATTTAATATCATTTGCTTGAATTTATCACCATGTGTTTTTGTTTGTTTTTACACAGGTGTCAATCTGATCCATGGGTAAGGACTTCTACTATCATTACTGTGTATTTTTAATAATATTATCATCAGTACTGTTATTAACAACCTCTCTTGTCTCGCTGACTCTCTCCATCAGACTTGTCAATGGCAATTACGACGAGCTGGAGCTCGACAAGCGCTCAGTCGATGACAACTCCGCTCCTCCTTCCTTTGACTGAAGAAGTCGCCCTGAAGGAACCTTCAGATGATATATAATGCTTCTTGCTTTTCATTGAAATAAATCAAACATTTACCCACAACAGCAACCATGACTGAACATATGTTCTTTTGCATTGATGTATTGTTGAGTGACATTTGAATAATTTTGGAAAACTGAGAACAAATCTCAATTTTAGGATGTCAAAACATTTCTCTGTGTCTTATTCAAATATGAGATTTAACAATGACAATGAAGACTCCTCTAATCTCACTGTATAGATATTTTTAAGTGTTGGGGGGTTTAAATCAATGTTACTACAAAGAGTATTAAAACTTCTAACTGATAACTAATAACACATTCATACAAAACATTTACTGCACGTTTGTTACACACTGTAAAGTAACTGCAATCCAATATAGTGCAAGTAATAGTGTATATTGTTTAGTGTATAAAGTATTTGGATTACTTCAAACTAATTGAATTAGGGTTTACGAGTCAGATAAAACCAGACAAAGTTGCCTTCCTGCACAACAATAGAGTGGAAGAGAAAACAGGAGAAGACTTGTATCCTCCTGATGCTGAGAAGAAGAAAGAAGAAAGACTTGTAGCATTGATACTTTTACTTCTACAGAAAAACTATAAACACGACGAGAGCATAAGTTAAAGTCACAATACAGAAGAAAACCAGAAGCCAAACTGCAGCAGATTTACTGATATTCATGTGTCACTGGAGCCAAAGCAATGCACAGACTCAGCAGCAGTGAACCAAAGGGTTTAACTGTACTTTTGTTCAGGTGGAATGAAAAGTATTGAATTAAAAAAAAAGACAGAATATATACTTTTAAAAAATCATCATTTGAGACCAAGTCACTATTTTTACATGTTACTTGTAAAAAAGGTAGTTTCCTATTTCTGAAGTTGCACATCTCCACTCACATGACCGTCACTAAAACAGGAAAGCTGCTTCTGTCGGTGAAGATGCTTAATGCTCAGAATATTATGTACATGCGTGTTTGATAGCCGCCACTATTCCTCTGCTTTTCAGTGGCCTTATGTCTCATGTTACCGAGCAGTGATTAGCTACAGTCTGAGCAAAGGTTCGTTTAAACAGGCAAAGAACAGGCAGATGAAAAAATGTCTCCACTTTGACAGCATTTAAATCTCATAGAAATGAGTTAATGGTGTCCTACAAGGCTCTGTACTGGGAGCAGTTCTTTTTCACAAGATTAATAAAACTAATGTGTAAAGTCTTCTCCTGCTTTTACTGTATTTACTTAAACTGCAAATCATCCTCATATTTCTGGAGCTGCAGCCACTAAGTGTTGCTTCATAGAAGTGAATAGACAATTATCGTAACAGCCACTCAACCAATTAACCAGAATCTACAAAGTGAGGAAGTGAGAGGAGGAATTATCTACCACTATGTGAACTCCTCCTGTTTTAACTCTAAATGTTACATGATGACGATGAAGTCAGTCCTGTGTATATAAAGAGTTGCCTCTGTTGTCAACAGCAGACAACAGATTTCACCTTTGAATCTCACAAAGCTCACTTTGTATTCGACAAGTAAGAGCAATATATTTCAAACTCATTTAGACGAGACCAAGCATTTGGGAAATGTGCTCATCTTGTTACTGTACAATGCAAATGTTAATGTTCTTTTTGTTCTGTTGTTTTTGTAGGATGAAGTTGGCTGCCGCCTTCCTGGTGTTGTTCATGGTCGTCCTCATGGCTGAACCTGGAGAGGGTTTTTTGGGATTTCTTTTTCGTGGGATCCACCATGGTAGAGTCATGGAATTAATTTGATTTTTACATGGCAAATATTTTAAAATAACACACCATATATGAGTAGTAGATATATTTGACCAATTAGAAATACTTTAATTTCAATAATAATCAAAATAACAATCTCGAGGCCATTTAATCTTTCCATTAATTGGATTTATTTTTTTGAATATAGAATAACTGGATCTCTATGATAAAATAATTAAACATACATTCTGATTTTACCAGTCAAGATTGAACACTACTTAAAAGAACATATAAAACATCATCTGTATGTATAATTGTTTAACTGTTAAGTAATAGTCCAAATAATTGTGTTATGGAAATGTATTAATTGTCATTTAATATCATTTGTTTAAATTTATCACCGTGTGTTTTTGTTTCATTTTACACAGGTGTCAAGATGATCCATGGGTAAGGACTTCTACCATCATTACTGTGTATTTTCTATAGTATTATCATCAGTACTGTTATTAACAACCTCTCTTGTCTCGCTGACTCTCTCCATCAGACTCATCCACAAGCATCGCGGTTACGACGAGCAGCAGCAGGAACTCGACAAGCGCTCAGTCGATGACGACCCCAGTGCTATTAATTTTGACTGAAGAAGTCGCCCTGAAGGAACCTTCAGATGATATATATTGCTTCTTGCTTTTCATTGAAATAAATCAAACATTTACCCACAACAGCAACCATGACTGAACATATGTTCTTTTGCATTGATGTATTGTTGAGTGATATTTGAGATTTAACAATGATGATGAAGACTCCTCTAATCTCACTGTATAGATATTTTTAAGTGTTGGGGGGTTTAAATCAATGTTACTACAAAGAGTATTAAAACTTCTAACTGATAACTAATAACACATTCATACAAAACATTTACTGCACGTTTGTTACACACTGTAAAGTAACTGCAATCCAATATAGTGCAAGTAATAGTGTATATTGTTTAGTGTATAAAGTATTTGGATTACTTCAAACTAATTGAATTAGGGTTTACAAGTCAGATAAAACCAGACAAAGTTGTCTTCCTGTACAACAATAGAGTGGAAGAGAAAACAGGAGAAGACTTGTATCCTCCTGATGCTGAGAAGAAGAAAGAAGAAAGACTTGTAGCATTGATACTTCTACTTCTACAGAAAAACTATAAACACGACGGGATCATAAGTTAAAGTCACAATACAGAAGAAAACCAGAAGCCAAACTGCAGCAGATTTACTGATATTCATGTGTCACTGGAGCCAAAGCAATGCACAGACTCAGCAGCAGTGAACCAAAGGGTTTCACTGTACTTTTGTTCAGGTGGAATGAAAGATATTGAATAAAAAAAACAAGACAGACTATATATATTTTTTAAATAATATTTAGTGGAATTAAATATGAGTAATGAGAATGTGTGTTGTTGTGGTGGCAGGATGCATCACTCTGTCTTGTAAACACAAGAACTTTTAGAAACATGGATACGATCTCAAGGAAACCTCCATTTACTATATGATTTATATTAAATACGTACAAATAATATTTCCAAAAACATTAATACAGTCACAGATGACTTCATGGAGAAGTCTATATTTATATTGTGAGCTG
This sequence comes from Verasper variegatus, assembly GCA_026259375.1. Lineage (NCBI taxonomy): Eukaryota > Metazoa > Chordata > Actinopteri > Pleuronectiformes > Pleuronectidae > Verasper > Verasper variegatus. The sequence continues at coordinate 2,651,981 of CM048055.1, forward strand.
CACATTCATGCTGCCTGTTCTCTCACACCTGAGTGTGGAGGCCACTGACGTTTACTGAACTCAACGTCTACCGCTCTAATGCATTTGGAATTAAAGTTAAGCATTTTGTTATTTGTCTTAACTGTATTGATACTAAATGTACAGGGTTACAAATACAGTTAAAACAAGATAAAACAAGAGAGACGAGATGTCGAAAGCTTCAGCTTCAATGTGGTGATCGCTGATAGCTGATCTTACCCAACACCGGTGACTTGGCATCAAAATAACAATGTTTTTTTTCTGTTTTTTTGGTAGGACGAATACCGCTTCTGCCTTCCTCGTGTTGTTCATCGTCTTCGTCATGTTTGAACCTGGAGAGTGTTTTTTTGGAATGCTTTTTCACGGGGTCATCAGTGGTAGGGTCACGGAAGTAATTCGATTTTTAGATGGCAAATATTTGAATGAAACATATCATATGAGTAGTTGATATATTTGGCAAAGTAGAATCCCTTTGATTTCAATCATAATCAAAATTGCATTCAAAAAGGCCTTTGATTAGCATGTTCCTTCAATGAAATGGACATTGAGGTTTATTTTGATTCTCACATGCACCGACCTGCTGAGGCAACAATTGAAATCAAATTTGTATCAGAGGAAACTTAATTAACAATCTCGAGGCCATTTAATCTTTCCATTAATCGGATTTGTTTTTTTTAATATAGAATAACTGGAACTCTATGATAAAATACTAAAACATACATTCTGTTTTTACCAGTCAAGATTGAACACTACTTAAAAGTACGTATAAAACATCATCTGTATGTATAATTGTTTAACTGTTAACTAATAGTCCAAATAATTATGTTATGGACATGTATTAATTGTCATTTAATATCATTTGCTTGAATTTATCACCATGTGTTTTGGTTTGTTTTTACACAGCTGGAAAGTGGATCCATGGGTAAGGACTTCTACCATCATGACTCTGTATTTTTAATAGTATTATCATCAGTAATGTTATTAACAACCTCTCTTGTCTCGCTGACTCTCTCCATCAGACTCATCGATGGTGGTTACGACGAGCTGGAGCTCGAAAAGCGCTCAGTCGATGACAACCCCAGTGCTATTCCTCTGCTTTTCAGTGGCCTTATGTCTCATGTTACCGAGCAGTGATTAGCGACAGTCTGAGCAAAGGTTCTGCGATTCTCTCTTTTAACGGTGAGCATTAGTGAAAATAGAATTCAACAGGTAATTGTCCAGTTTAAACAGGCAAAGAACAGGCAGATGAAAAAATGTCTCCACTTTGACAGCACTTAAATCTCAGAGAAAAGAGTTCATGGTGTCCTACAAGGCTCTGTACTGGGAGCAGTTCTGTTTCACAAGATTAATAAAACTAATGTGTAAAGTCTTCTCCTGCTTTTACTGTATTTACTTAAACTGCAAATCATCCTCACATTTCTGGAGCTGCAGCCACTAAGTGTTGCTTCATAGAAGTGAATAGACAATTATCGTAACAGCCACTCAACCACTTAACCAGAATCTACAAAGTGAGGAAGTGAGAGGAGGACGAAGGTCTGTGTTTTCTAGTTGTTGAATTATCTACCACTATGTGAACTCCTCCTGTTATAACTCTTAATATTACACAATGACGATGAAGTCAGTCCTGTGTATATAAAGAGTTGCCTCTTTTGTTATCAGTACACAACAGATTTCACCTTTGAATCTCACAAAGCTCACTTTGTATTCGACAAGTAAGAGCAATATTTCAAACTCATTTAGTCGAGACCAAGCATTTGAGAAATGTGCTCATCTTGTTACTGTACAATGCAAATGTTAACGATCTTTTTGTTCTGTTTTTGTAGGATGAAGTTTGCTGCCACCTTCCTGGTGTTGTTCATGGTCGTCCTCATGGCTGAACCTGAGGGTTGTTCTGCAGAGAGAGTCCTCAAGTCTTTCTCTGGTAGAGTCAAGGAATTAATTTGCTTTTTACATTGCAAATATTTTAATATAACATAGCTGAAAAATCCAAAAAATAAGTAGTCAATATATTTGGCCAAATACAATCACTTTAATTTCAATAATAATCAAAACAACAATCAAAAAGACCTTTGATTAGCATGTTCCTTCAATAAAATGGACGTTGTAATTTATTTTGATTCTCACTTGCACCGACCTGCTGCAGCAACAATTTAAATTAAATTTGTCTCAGAAGAATTCAAAGTACATTGTTCTAGACGATTTAATCTTTCCATTAATCTGATTTATTTTTAAAAAACATAAAATAACTGGATCTTTTTGCTAAAATGATAAAACATACGTTCTGATTTTACCAGTCAAGATTGAACACTACTTAAAAGTATGTATAAAACATCATCTGGATGTATAATTGTTTAACTGTTAACTAATAGTCCAAATAATTGTGTAATGGAAATGTATTAATTGTCATTTAATATCATTTGCTTGAATTTATCACCATGTGTTTTTTGGTTTGTTTTTACACAGGTGGAGGTTTTCTCCTTAGGTAAGGACTTCTACCATCATGACTGGGTAATTTTTATAGTATTATCATCAGTACTGTTATTGACAACTTCCCTTGTCTCGCTGACTCTCTCCATCAGTATGAACCACGGGTCGCGTGTTTATGACAACAAGCAGCAGCAGCAGCAGCAGCAGCAGGAACTCGACAAGCGCTCAATCGATGGCGACCCCAGTGTTATTGTTTTTGACTGAAGAAGTCGCCCTGAAGGAACTTTAGAATTGATATTCAATTTTTCTAGTTTTTCAATGAAATAAATAAAACATTTACCCACAACAGCAACCATGACTGAACATATGTTCTTTTGCATTGATGTATTGTTGAGTGACATTTGAATAATTTTGGAAAACTGAGAACAAATCTCAGTTTTAGGATGTCAAAACATTTCTCTGTGTCTTATTCAAATATGAGATTTAACAATGACGATGAAGACTCCTCTAATCTCACTGTATAGATATTTTTAAGTGTTGGGGGGTTTAAATCAATGTTACTACAAAGAGTATTATAACTTCTAACTGATAACTAATAACACATTCATACAAAACATTTACTGCACGTTTGTTACACACTGTAAAGTAACTGCAATCCAATATAGTGCAAGTAATAGTGTATATTGTTTAGTGTATAAAGTATTTGGATTACTTCAAACTAATTGAATTAGGGTTTACAAGTCAGATAAAACCAGACAAAGTTGCCTTCCTGTACAACAATAGAGTGGAAGAGAAAACAGGAGAAGACTTGTATCCTCCTGATGCTGAGAAGAAGGAAGAAGAAAGACTTGTAGCGTTGATACTTTTACTTCTACAGAAAAACTATAAACACGACGAGAGCATAAGTTAAAGTCACAATACAGAAGAAAACGAGAAGCCAAACTGCAGCAGATTTACTGATATTCATGTGTCACTGGAGCCAAAGCAATGCACAGACTCAGCAGCAGTGAACCAAAGGGTTTAACTGTACTTTTGTTCAGGTGGAATGAAAGATATTGAATAAAAAATAAAACAAGACAGAATATATACTTTTAAAAAATCATCATTTAAGACCAAGTCACTATTTTTACATGTTACTTGTAAAAAAAAAAGGTAGTTTCCTATTTCTGAAGTTGCACATCTCCACTCACATGACCGTCACTAAAACAGGAAAGCTGCTTCTGTCGGTGAAGATGCTTAATGCTCAGAATATTATGTACATGCGTGTTTGATAGCCGCCACTATTCCTCTGCTTTTCAGTGGCCTTATGTCTCATGTTACCGAGCAGTGATTAGCTACAGTCTGAGCAAAGGTTCGTTTAAACAGGCAAAGAACAGGCAGATGAAAAAATGTCTTCACTTTGACAGCATTTAAATCTCATAGAAATGAGTTAATGGTGTCCTACAAGGCTCTGTACTGGGAGCAGTTCTTTTTCACAAGATTAATAAAACTAATGTGTAAAGTCTTCTCCTGCTTTTACTGTATTTACTTAAACTGCAAATCATCCTCACATTTGTGGAGCTGCAGCCACTAAGTGTTGCTTCATCGAAGTGAATAGACAATTATCGTAACAGCCACTCAACCAATTAACCAGAATCTACAAAGTGAGAGGAGGAATTATCTACCACTATGTGAGCCCCTCCTGTTTTAACTCTAAATGTTACATGATGACGATGAAGTCAGTCCTGTGTATATAAAGAGTTGCCTCTTTTGTTATCAGTACACAACAGATTTCACCTTTGAATCTCACAAAGCTCACTTTGTATTCGACAAGTAAGAGCAATATATTTCAAACTCATTTAGACGAGACCAAGCATTTGAGAAATGTGCTCATCTTGTTACTGTATAATGCAAATGTTAACTGATCTTTTTGTCCTGTTGTTTTTGTAGGATGAAGTTCACTGCCACCTTCCTCATGTTGATTCATCTTCGTCCTCCTGGTTGAACCTGGAGAGTGTCGTTGGAAAAAGTGGATCAAGAAGGCTGTTCATGGTAGAGCTATGGAATTAATTTGCTTGTTACATTGCAAATGTTTTTATATAACATAGCTGGAAATTCACAAAAATCAGTAGTTGATATATTTGGCCAAGTAGAATCACTTTGATTTCAATAATGATCAAAAAGGCCTTTGATTAGCATGTTCCTTCAACAAAATGGACGTTGTAGTTAATTTTGATTCACACATGCACCGACCTGCTGAGGCAACAATTTAAATCAAATTTGTCTCAGAAGAATTCAAAGTACATTGTTCTAGATGATTTAATCTTTTCATTTATCGGATTTTTGTTTTTAAATATCGAATAACTGGATCTTTTTGCTAAAATAATAAAACATACATTCTGATTTTACCAGTCAAGATTGAACACTACTTAAAAGTACGTATAAAACATCATCTGTATGTATAATTGTTTAACTGTTAACTAATAGTCCAAATAATTATGTTATGGAAATGTATTAATTGTCATTTAATATCTTTTGCTTGAATTTATCACCATGTGTTTTGGTTTGTTTTTACACAGTTGGAAAGAAAATTGGCAAGACGGCCCTTGAGTAAGGACTTCTACCATCATTACTGTGTATTTTTTATAGTATTATCATCAGTACTGTTATTAACCACTTCTCTTGTCTCGCTGACCCTCTCCATCAGCATCGCGGCAGCGCAGCAGGGTTGCGGCGAGCAGCAGCAGGAGCTCGACAATAGCGCAGTCGATTACAACTCCCCTCCTCCTTTCTTTGACTGAAGAAGTCGCCCTGAAGGAACCTTCAGATGATATATATTGCTTCTTGCTTTTCATTGAAATAAATCAAACATTTACCCACAACAGCAACCATGACTGAACATATGTTCTTTTGCATTGATGTATTGTTGAGTGAAATAGGAGATTTAACAATGACAATGAAGACTCCTCTAATCTCACTGTATAGATATTTTTAAGTGTTGGGGGGTTTAAATCAATGTTACTACAAAGAGTATTATAACTTCTAACTGATAACTAATAACACATTCATACAAAACATTTACTGCACATTTGTTACACACTGTAAAGTAACTGCAATCCAATATAGTGCAAGTAATAGTGTATATTGTTTAGTGTATAAAGTATTTGGATTACTTCAAACTAATTGAATTAGGGTTTACAAGTCAGATAAAACCAGACAGAGTTGCCTTCCTGCACAACAATAGAGTGGAAGAGAAAACAGGAGAAGACTTGTATCCTCCTGATGCTGAGAAGAAGGAAGAAGAAAGACTTGTAGCATTGATACTTTTACTTCTACAGAAAAACTATAAACACGACGAGAGCATAAGTTAAAGTCACAATACAGAAGAAAACCAGAAGCCAAACTGCAGCAGATTTACTGATATTCATGTGTCACTGGAGCCAAAGCAATGCACAGACTCAGCAGCAGTGAACCAAAGGGTTTCACTGTACTTTTGTTCAGGTGGAATGAAAGATATTGAATAAAAAAAACAAGACAGACTATATATATTTTTTAAATAATATTTAGTGGAATTAAATATGAGTAATGAGAATGTGTGTTGTTGTGGTGGCAGGATGCATCACTCTGTCTTGTAAACACAAGAACTTTTAGAAACATGGATACGATCTCAAGGAAACCTCCATTTACTATATGATTTATATTAAATACGTACAAATAATATTTCCAAAAACATCAATACAGTCACAGATGACTTCATGGAGAAGTCTATATTTATATTGTGAGCTGCACATTCATGCTGCCTGTTCTATCACACCTGAGTGTGGAGGCCACTGACGTTTACTGAACTCAACGTCTACCGCTCTAATGCATTTGGAATTAAAGTTAAGCATTTTGTTATTTGTCTTAACTGTATTGATACTAAATGTACAGGGTTACAAATACAGTTAAAACAAGAGAGACGAGATGTCGAAAGCTTCAGCTTCAATGTGCTGATCGCTGATAGCTGATCTTACCCAACACCGGTGACTTGGCATCAAAATGACGATCTTTATTTTTTTGGTAGGACGAATACCGCTTCTGCCTTCCTCGTGTCATTCATCGTCTTCGTCATGTTTGAACCTGGGGAGTGTTTTTTTTGGAATGCTTTTTCACGGGGTCATCCGTGGTAGGGTCACGGAAGTAATTCGATTATTACATGGAGAATATTTTAATGAAACATATCATATGAGTAGTTGATATATTTGGCAAAGTAGAATCCCTTTGATTTCAATCATAATCAAAATGACAATCAAAAAGGCCTTTGATTAGCATGTTCCTTCAATGAAATGGACGTTAAGGTTTTTTCATTTATTCGGATTTGTTTAAAAAAATATAGAATAACTGGATCTTTATGCTAAAATGATAAAACATACTACATTCGGATTTTACCGGTTAAGATTGAACGCTACTTAAAAGTATGTATAAAACATCATCTGTATGTATAATTGTTTAACGTTAACTTGAATTTATCACCATGTGTTTTGGTTTGTTTTTACACCGCTGGAAAGTGGATCCATGGGTAAGGACTTCTACCATCGTGACTCTGTATTTTTAATAGTATTATCATCAGTACTGTTATTAACAACCTCTCTTGTCTCGCTGACTCTCTCCATCAGACTCATCGATGGTGGTTACGACGAGCTGGAGCTCGACAAGCGCTCAGTCGATGACAACCCCAGTGCTATTCCTCTGCTTTTCAGTGGCCTTATGTCTCATGTTACCGAGCAGTGATTAGCTACAGTCTGAGCAAAGGTTCTGCGATTCTCTCTTTTAACGGTGAGCATTAGTGAAAATAGAATTCAACAGGTAATTGTCCAGTTTAAACAGGCAAAGAACAGGCAGATGAAAAAATGTCTCCACTTTGACAGCACTTAAATCTCAGAGAAAAGAGTTCATGGTGTCCTACAAGGCTCTGTACTGGGAGCAGTTCTTTTTCACAAGATTAATAAAACTAATGTGTAAAGTCTTCTCCTGCTTTTACTGTATTTACTTAAACTGCAAATCATCCTCACATTTCTGGAGCTGCAGCCACTAAGTGTTGCTTCATAGAAGTGAATAGACAATTATCGTAACAGCCACTCAACCACTTAACCAGAATCTACAAAGTGAGGAAGTGAGAGGAGGACGAAGGTCTGTGTTTTCTAGTTGTTGAATTATCTACCACTATGTGAACTCCTCCTGTTATAACTCTTAATATTACACAATGACGATGAAGTCAGTCCTGTGTATATAAAGAGTTGCCTCTTTTGTCAACAGTACACAACAGATTTCACCTTTGAATCTCACAAAGCTCACTTTGTATTTGACAGGTAAGAGCAATATTTCAAACTCATTTAGTCGAGACCAAGCATTTGAGAAATGTGCTCATCTTGTTACTGTACAATGCAAATGTTAACGATCTTTTTGTTCTGTTGTTTTTGTAGAATGAAGTTCACTGCCACCTTCCTCATGTTGGTCATCTTTGTCCTCCTGGCTGAACCTGGAGAGTGTGGTTGGGGAAGATTCCTCAAGAAGGCTGTCAAAGGTAGAGTCACGGAATTAATTTACTTTTTTACATTGCAAATATTTTAATATAACATAGCTGGAAAATCACAAAAATAAGTAGTCGATATATTTGGCCAATTAGAATCACTTTAATTTCAATAATAATCAAAACAACAATCCAAAAGACCTTTGATTAGCATGTTCCTTCAATAAAATGGACGTTGTAATTTATTTTGATTCTCACTTGCACCGACCTGCTGCAGCAACAATTGAAATCAAATTTGTCTCAGAAGAATTCAAAGTACATTGTTCTAGACGATTTAATCTTTCCATTAATCTGATTTATTTTTAAAAAACATAGAATAACTGGATCTTTTTGCTAAAATAATAAAACATACAGTTCTGATTTTACCAGTCAAGATTGAACACTACTTAAAAGTACGTATAAAACATCATCTGTACGTATAATTGTTTAACTGTTAACTAATAGTCCAAATAATTGTGTCATGGAAATGTATTAATTGTCATTTAATATCATTTGCTTGAATTCATCACCATGTGTTTTTGTTTGTTTTTACACAGTTGGAAAGAAGATTGGCAAGACGGCCTTGCAGTAAGGACTTCTACCATCATGACTCTGTATTTTTATAGCATTATCATCAGTACTGTTATTAACCACTTCTCTTGTCTCGCTGACTCTCCATCAGAGTCGCCGCAGATCAGCAGGGTTGCAGTGAGCAGCAGCAGGAGCTCGCCAAGCGCGCAGTCGATGACGACCCCAGTGTTATTGTTTTTGACTGAAGAAGTCGCCCTGAAGGAACCTTCAGATGATATATAATGCTTCTTGCTTTTCATTGAAATAAATAAAACATTTACCCACAACAGCAACCATGACTGAACATATGTTCTTTTGCATTGATGTATTGTTGAGTGACATTTGAATAATTTTGGAAAACTGAGAACAAATCTCAATTTTAGGATGTCAAAACATTTCTCTGTGTCTTATTCAAATATGAGATTTAACAATGACGATGAAGACTCCTCTAATCTCACTGTATAGATATTTTAACTGTTGGGGGGTTTAAACACAAGAACTTTTAGAAACATGGATACGATCTCAAGGAAACCTCCATTTACTATATGATTTATATTAAATACGTACAAATAATATTTCCAAAAACATTAATACAGTCACAGATGACTTCATGGAGAAGTCTATATTTATATAGTGAGCTGCACATTCATGCTGCCTGTTCTCTCACACCTGAGTGTGGAGGCCAGTGACGTTTACTGAACTCAACGTCTACCGCTCTAATGCATTTGGAATTAAAGTTAAGCATTTTGTTATTTGTCTTAACTGTATTGATACTAAATGTACAGGGTTACAAATACAGTTAAAACCAGATAAAACAAGAGAGACGAGGTGTCGAAAGCTTCAGCTTCAATGTGCTGATCGCTGATAGCTGATCTTATTCAACACCGGTGACTTGACATCTAAATGACCACCTGCAAACTTCCCCAACACGTGAGCAAGTATCACACTCACTGCTTCTTTAGGCTTCACTCAGGCTCCTCAGACACACTCAGGTTTAGTCTTATGCTTTGGCACATAAAAGTATCACACAATGTCAGAGTTCTTTTATAAATTAATCTTCCAAAAACATGCTTTCGTCTAACTTTGGTGAATAAGTGGGATTTGGATTTTACTGTAAAACATAATCTGTATTTTTGTTTTCAGTTTACACCAAGAGCATCAGAGTAGTGACTCCTCACTAGCTGCTAATTTAAATCCCCAACTAGGTTTTCTGTGCAGGTTTCAACCAGTTTAAACTCTTTAAGACCATAATTAGTGAAATTGAAGACGTATATCAACTACGACAGATGTGAAGGAACATCAGAGTCCCAGCATTACTGATACTTCCCTATAAATGAAGGACCCTAGTCGAGAACAACCCTGGAAACTCCACGTTATCTTACAGACAGCAAAGCTCAAGTGTAGTTATCAGTTCCACGTTGGTGTCGTTCGCAGTTTTAAGACAGCGTGCTACTATCCATATCGTTGAGAAAGAACTACAACACACGCAGACATTACAAACCCAGCACGCCACCACATATATTCTCTTGAGACATTATTTCAAATCAAAAAAGACCTACCTGGACATATTTAAAAACTTTCACGTATTTACTACTTTTTAGGCCAAAAATTCAGCTTCATGAATTTGAGACTATTTAAGACCCCGCAGAGAACATGCAAGAACTAATGAAGCGAAACTGTATCATGTTTTTTGTTGTCATAATTCTATCAAATCCACAATTTGTACATTTCATCACATGGGTTGAATTGTGAAGAAAGGGCAATGACAGATTAAAAGTTAAATGGCTGAAACCGTGTGCCTTTGTATTTGTGTATTACTCAAGACATCACATTTTAAAAACCACTATATACAGTTTCTTCACATGTAATTTAGTCAAAGTGGAAGTTGGGTTTGTAGAAGTTATGTAAGAAGTAGAGATTAGATCAACAGCCTCCGCCTGCGCAACATGATATTGCACAATATAGAACACGCAAAATTGCCAAATACTTAACTCAGGGTGAGCAACTGGATTAACTACTGCCCCTGTTAGAAGACAGGTAGCCCACAACCCTCAGTTTCACATCACCTGGGCCTCTCATCGCTCCCCTGTCGACCTATCGTGAGGTAAGACGTCAAAGTTTCACCCTCACTAGTAAATCTAAAGCCCTGGATCCACGCTACCTGCTGTAACTGAGGGTCTTTGTTTTCCAGGATGAAGTACTTCATGATCTTTCTGGTGCTGTCGCTGGTCGTGCTCATGGCCGAACCCGGGGAGGCTTTTTTCGGGCATATTAGAGCCATGTATAGAGGTGCAAAGCAAGCATGGAGAGGTAAATCGCAGCTGAAAGACTTAATCTGGATTTATTGTAAAGCAGTTTTCCACTTAGTGCTATCTGCACAGGTTTGTGCTGAAGGTTTCTTGAATTAGAAAATTAGGCTGTGAACCTTGGGCCTGTGGGTAGTTGACCGTACGTCTCAGCTCTGTGCGTCACTCATTCTGCGTGGGGAACAGATACTGTAAGAAAGCATGAGGGAGAAATGTATATTTTATATAATCTGGTCCCGTGAGTTTGTTTGCATTAATATGACAGAACACTCTTCCAGAATTTTGTCTCCACTGATATTTTTTCATGCAGCCAATGGAATCTCAAATAAAGCTGTAACATCAGAGTTCTTGATTATAACCTGTCCTATGAAAACATATTTTACATTATTACAATTGAGTTTTATTATAATTTATTTAATAATCCCTTTTGTTGGGGTACATGTTTATATATTGTTTATATATGTTTAAAACTGTGTTGATGCTATTTTATTCTCATTTTCTGTTCAGGCTACAGACATTACAAAAACCTGAGGAGGGCTGAAAGGTAATACTTATATTCTAATTACTGTTGTTAGTAGTAAAATGCCAAACCCAGACCTGCCTTTAATGTTTAATTATGATGTGTTGTCATGAGGTGTATTGTATATTTATAGATATTATCTGATTTCTGTGAAGATTTTTTATTATCCTTGCAAGAATAAAGGTGTTGAGCAAATTGTGGATTTTTAAGGAGACCAATTGTTTGACCAAATGTTCACATTTACATGAAATGGTGAAGTTAAACTTTTCTCTTACTTCCTTTCCTCAGGCAAAGAGCTGCAGGGCAGCAGGGAGACTACGGCGACTTTCAACTTCGATATGACGAGCGCTGAAAGTTCACGGAGACGATTTAAAACTCTGGTTCGGTACAGGGATCGATGCCATTTGAATAATCTGCTCTGCGCTTCGCAATGTAATCAACCAACAAAAGGACAAAAGTTCAACGCCTCGCTCTTGCTACTTCCCTGTTGAATAAAACTGCAAATCAAAAAGTCAAAACTCTGGGTGATGTTTTTAATTCAGTTGATGTAAGAGACGACACAAATACTGTTGAAGTTGATGGATCAGGCGTCGGCTAATGATGCAACACATCCCAGAACTAACACAACAAAGAATGCAAAGGAAACAGAGAATAGAAAAGAGTAGAAGAGTGAACACCTCGGCCCAGTAGAGTAACAAACCACACACACTCAGGTATCAGCTCCCTTTAAGTTAGTCCATCAGGAGCCTCTCAGGGAAAACGGAAAATTTAGCAAAACACCGTCTCTCAAAATGTCAAATCCTGAGCGCATCACATCCTTCACTAAGTGTTTGACTCAGTTGTGTTTGTGTAATCTTGTTCACAAACAAAGAAACTAAATAAAGTAAATTCAGGACCCACGTAGCAAATTTATCCTGATACACACCCACACTGAAAAAAGACTTCTTTTTAGATATAAAATAGAAATTAAGGTATTGTGTTGATTATACATTTGCTAAGATGTTAATGCATTGACCCTGAATATATCAGGGAGAGGCACAGAGCAAGTAACAGGAAGTTAAATGTCAAAGGACTTAGAGGACGTGTCAGAGTATTCTTCAGCGTCAACGTGTCGATCGCTCATAGATGTGTTTGCACTGTCACGATGACTTGACATTACGATGACCAGCTGCAAACACCCTTCACACATCAGGCTGGATCAGAATGGAAATAATCAGACGTGCGTAGGGGACTGATATTTTGTGCTGATCCAAACAAAAAGTCTGGTTTTGGTGAATTCAGTGCAGTTTTATGAGGAGACAGTTGGGCCCTGCACTGACCTGAGAGCCATTCCAGTTAACATATGGACTGTTTGGTGATGTGCAATAGAAAACACAAGGTCTGCTCCAGTGTGATTGTTACTCTCAGTGATTTTTCTGAGCTGCTCTCTGGTCTAAATAGCAAGAAATTGGAGGGACTGGAGTAATTTCACAGAAAAGGGAGCATGAAGCACTTTGGAAAATCCTCAACTCAGCTATTTTTAAAGCTATAGGGCTTTATTTCAACGTGAAAATAAACTAAACGGAATAAATTCAATTTCAAGTTCATGGTTGAAAGAGGAACAAACATCCAGTCAAATTAGGTGATGTGCAAAAGCTTCAGCCTATTTGTTCTTTGGTTTCTCCTCGAAAGTTCAATGTGAGTCACAGCTTTGTCCAAAAGCAGCTAAATGAGTCAAGATCGGATTATTTGCATCTGGTGTTCTGTGACGTAACCAGTCTGAATCTCTTTTTAAGCCCCTATCTGTAGTTTAAAGCAGATAACACAGCATGGAGGCACAACTTATGATGTATCCACAGGCCTGAATGAAATGTATATATCCCATGGAAAGAGAATCTGAAGTTGTGTCCTGGATTCTGAAGCCTTTGGGTTGTCATGTTACTTTATTCTGAAAATGACTAGTCAACGATCGCTCATATACACCAGCGGGAAAATGTAATTTTTTATATTAATAACGTCTTTATACCTCCACTGCTTTTCTACCTTATAGATTCTCTTCGTGAAATGTGACAGCGACAGAAACACAGAACAAACACATGCTCTCAAATCTCATAAGAAGAGAAAACACTATAGTAGTTTAGAACCTGAAAATCATCACGTTTGAAGGTTTTCTTCAGTATGAGTCTGATCCAGTGACTGAAAGTCTTTACTCTCATAAACAGGGTCAATTTAATAGTTGTGCATGTTTGTTTGACACTGCAGAAAGATGTATTATATTATTTAGGTATTAAGATTCTCTTCCATCCATCATTCATGATGTTTATCATTTAAAGGTCACAGGGCGGCTGCAGCCGATCGACATTGGGCGAGAGGCGGAGTACATCCTGGACCGGTTCACCAGCTTATAGCAAGGCCAACATACACAAACTGAGACTCACATTCACACCTCCAGACACTTTAGAGTCAGACTAACTTTTTACTATCCCCCAATCTGAGGGAGGAAGCCAGAGTCCCCTGACAAACACAGGTAGAACATGCAAATTCCCAATAAGTAGCTTCAAAAGTACTTTTCCATGTAACTATACCGTGTGTAGCCTCATGCTTCAGTCCGATCTGAGAGCAGCTAATGTGCAGTTAGGAGGCTGAGGTGTCAGAGATAGGGATGATGGATCTCTCTAACTGTCGCCTGCAGACAGCACAGAGGGCATCGTGGACCTGCACTGAAAATGACACCTGCATCTCCCCCATAAAGAAAAAAGGACAAACACACACCAGGCCAGCGAGCAAAGTTTGTTTTGGGGCTCCACTTAAAACATATTGATCGGAAATGAGATGTGGTCAGAGGAGGGACGGGGTTGGAACGTTAGAGGTGTGTGTGTGTGTGTGTGTGTGTGTGTGTGTGTGTGCGTGCGTGCGTGCGTGCGTGCGTGTGTGTGTGTGTCGACCGTGTCATTGGCACTGGTTGTTTACCTAAAGGCGATTGCCGGGCCTCACACACAAGCCGTTTCCCAGACAGAGACACGTGGTAAATAATAGAGGAGCTATGACAGAGGGCAGACGCACACAAACACAGATCAGCAGCAAGGTTAAAGATGGGTGTGGGTGTAACGGGAGAGCTCTTTATCGACACGTCCTCAATACGCGAGGCCGCTCTTCGCCAGAGCAGAGAGGAAGGCGAGCGAGGAAGAGCGACAGTCAGCATGGATCCTGACATCTGCATATCAAATGTACGAGAGGTCTGAATTCCTCCGTGACAGTTCAGTCGATGCGGCGCCGCGCTGCAGAGTCAGGTGACTCCCACTTACTCGCATTACACACTCTCACCATTCATAAGCCGTCGCCGGAGATCAGGTGTGATAATAACAATCATGTGGTTTTCTCCGCAGACACAGTGTCACTGCATCATCTCGTGGATTCATCACTGTTCATCCATCTTTGTTCCTGGAGGGACGAAACGTGCGCGATGTAAAAGGCAAATAAGACCAGTAGAATTATTACTTCTAAGAAATCAATGAAAATACTGTTTGAGAAAAAGCGGTTTTATAATTCTACACAAGTTTAATGTCAACTTGATAAATTGGTTGATTCCCTGAAAGGAAATTTAAAAACTATGCTAAATATCTTTGGGATATAAGGAACTCGTTCTTAATAAAATCTGATAACATTTATTTAAGGCTCTGGAAAAGGAAAATGTATTATTTATTTTCACGTATTAGAGACAAAGCAATTATCTAATTATTGAAAAAAATAACTGTCAGAATGATCAACTGAAATAAAGAAGATTAAATAAATTAAATTGCATTTTAACTACATTTTTAAATCCTGGATTTAATTGAAAATAATTAACATAATCCTGAAAAGGGAAAATCCTCGTCCCATTGTCTTCTGTACAATCTGAACTATAAAGATGACTTCAAGTTATACTATAAAGTTGGTGCACAGATAGTTTTGCACGTCACTCTAAACGCTGCTTCTGACAAAAAGATTGTAAATTGCATGAAGAGAGAATGTGAAAGGTGAAGATTGGTCATAAAGAAAAATATTAGACGGAGATTTGGAGATGCAAAGATAAAGAAGACTGGAGGACGTAGGGAAGCAGGTTTGATGGCGAGCGTGGTGATGGGATCATGTTGTACTCTACCAGCTTGGATGTGTGTGCACGTAGCACGTGCACGGTAAATGCACTGATCAATATGCTGGATGTCACAAATCTCCCCTGCAGTGGTCAAATGTGGAAACAATGCCCAGGAGCTATTACCGCTCCCTCTCTCCCTCCCCCCTCCTCCTCATTTACTCGCGCTTCTATTTCGGCTCCTCGACACCACAGCAGGGAGACAGACGGGTTGACAGTACGACACGTGACACGTGACAGACAGACAGACAGTTTTCACGTATTAAACACAGGCCGGCAGGAAAACACAGATTCAGGGATTTCATGAAAATATCAAAAATATCTACATGGTTTGCTTTAGTACTATATGCAATATCATCCAGAGTTTCTGTCTCTCATGTTGAAACAACCAAACCTCCAGTTACAACACACAAATATAAACACAGATACAGCCCCCCCCCCCCGCTGAGTTAGTCCATTACAAATTGAAAGAAGTTTGTGATCTGATGCCTTCTGGCCCCATACGTGACCCAGGAGGGGCTGTGTGTAGCTCCATGTGCGTAGCTCCATGTGCGTAGCTCCATGTGGGGTCTGTATGTGTATTCACGTGTTGACATGTGCAGAAGCAGAGCAGTGAGCGCGACACAGGAACAGAAGCTGCAGTCCTCCAGTGTGGATGTAACGAGGGGAGAATACTTGAGATCTAAAAGTGAGACCTTTGATTAAGCCGCTGCACAGCGAGCCGTCGTGTGGCCGATGTTTACGGCTGCACTGGAAGCAATGAAAACATCCTTCAATCGAAAACACTGAGACTTGACTCACAGGAGGGAAACCAACTGTTGGAGCCGAACGATCAAAGGTCAACAAAAGAACGGTTTGTGAAACACGCCTCCAAGAGAGACAATTATTCCATTATCTCATGTGACGACTTCTGATGAGTGACAATTTCTCAAACCTTCGAGTCTAAACCTTTGCAGAGGCCGGTTCTGAGCGGCCTGCTGGGTACAACGCGCTGAAACAAACTGAATAGAGTCTGCTGCGAGGAAATTACGGAGGATTTCTGTGCAGCTTCTCTAAAGTGGCCCCAGGTTACATGATAAAGTGACAGAACCCGACACGCTGGGCAAACGGAGGGAACGACACCGACTCCTGTTCCTCTGTCAATCCACACGGAGGCAGGAAGAAGCTTCGGCTCAGAGATCAAACACCGACACAGGAAACGCTCTGATCCCGGTGTCATGGCGCCGGATCTTATTACAAACCTCATTACGCCACATGGCAGATGTTTTAATCAAAAGCTCGTAAAAAATAAGAGACAGTCGCAAATCAGGGTTAAGACCTGCCGCCTCACAGCCGAGGATTAAACCTGCCAAGCATGGCAGAGGTAACAGGACCACCCCCTTGTTAAATTCAAACAATCTCACTCCTTCATTTATCCCAGTCCATTAAAATGTACTCGGGGGGGGGGGGGGGGGTTCATAGAGAGGTGGGATCCCAACCACGAATCGTATAATTTTAACAAAACTAACTGATTCATGTATATAAAACTCAATGTCCCAGAATGTTTCTATATATATGCACGATGCCATTTTAACATCAGGGAGCTGTTATTATACGACGTGACACTCACTGTGCTTCAGGCCAGATTCCTTCCTGTGGTTTGCTGCAGCTGTATTTACAGGTAAGACGGACCATCGGCCCCTGGGAGTGTTTTACTGTAGACCCTTCTAAAAATAAACCACAGATGCATTTCACACAGCGTCCATTAGTGGAATGAGAGCTACTCAGAGGAATTAGAGCTGCGGCTGATTCATTCAGCTTTTCGTCCAACGAAGGAGGAAATACACTGTTTTTCTTTTGTGGTGAAATAAGTGACATTAATGAATCAAAACCACAGAATCGACCCACATCACACTCGTCATTTATTTCTGTCACGGTTTTCACTTTGTGGCTTCAAAAGTTCAAAGTTCAAACCATGGACTGTGAATAAAGACAGAACAGCTCTCTGCAAGTGGACCCGTCTTTGTCGCCCCCTGGTGGTTGGCTCCAGTATAGGTCATAAACCCTTCCTCCTCCATGTTAGTTGTTGGGCCAAACAAACTTTTATTTGAAGTGTTTCTGACAAGTTCGATGTTTTGTGTAAAGCACTGTACTAAACAAATGTCACATTTTCTACGTGCCTCCAATAAAATTATAAGTCGGGTCATTTCTACTATTTGTAGTTTAGTTTACAAGTAACAAAAACATCAAATGATTATTGTCGCAGGTTCTGATTTAATGAATGAATTAAACATCTGTCAGATCAAACACCTCCCAGGCTCCAGCTGTGAACATAATGTGAGGTGAGGGAATACTGCTGCGGTCTGAGATCATTAAAACACTTGACAGATCCCAACGTGGACGAATGAAAAATTATATTCAGGGCGGATTTCATTATGTTCTCTTCTCCCCCCCCCCCCCCCCCCCCCGTCACAGTAAGCGGAGACCTGTGGGTTGTTGGGGGCCAATATTAGTTAAGTATTTATTTACAGATCCTAGCAGAGCTGTCCTGTGAATAATTCATCTTCCATGCTCAGAGGAGTCTGTTGACAAGACAGCCTGACGCAGGAGAAGGGAAATCAATGCAGCGATGATGGGCAGCAGACTCCAGCAGATCTGCCTCTGACCCGAGTCCAGCTACCGTGTGTGTGTGTGTGTGTGTGTGTGTGTGTGTGTGTGTGTGTGTGTGTGTGTGTGTGTGTGTGTGTGTGTGTGTGTGTGTGTGTGTGTGTGTGTGGTTACAGTAGTTACAGCACAGCCCTATGTAAAGTGATCAGGTCTGTATGTGCTGATCGGAGGGAAACAGTGTCCGTGGAGGGCAGACAGTCCGCGGGGGAAATGTCATCTCCACGTTATCCCTGATATTCGCTGTAGACAGTAACTCGAGTACGTTCTCTATACACGAACCTTCCATTACACCCAGCAGAAAGCTGCTGTGGTGAACAAACCACTGTCGATCCAATGGATCTGAGGATGTGAATAGTTTTTCTTACAGGGCAGCTGCGGGGGCTGATGTCGCGTTTTCATATTTGAACTAAGACATCATTTATTTAAAGTCTTTGTTCCGTCATCTTTTAAATTATCCACGTTCTTTGTGTCTTCAAGTTGTGATAGAAGTATATCGGCTCCAGTTCTGTCATCATCCTGAAAACCTTTAGCCTTTGACTCTCGTTATCTTTATGCTAGAAGCTTCGGACAAGTGTCCCTGAGGATGAGTCTCGTTCCAGCTCCTCCTCGCTGCACGTTACTTACTTTCCTGAAAACCGCCTCTAAATCTTTCTTGTAAAAAGCCCCGAAGGCGAATATCTTCCAACATCACTTTACTCGCTCATTGCATCTGTAAACACTTCTCTCCTTGTTTCCTCTTTCTCATCACTCACTCAACATCACCCCCCCCCCTCCCTAACTCTCTCTCTCTCTCTCTCTCTCTCGCTCTCTCTCTCCTCCCATCCTTTAAATCTTCTCGAGCACAATGAAGACAAACTGTTCGGAGGTAATTGAACACTAACACGAGCCGGAGGGAGATGAATGAAGGCACATTACAAGTCTTTGCTCTGCAGATTCAACAATATGGTGAACGAGACGTTGTTGGTTTTAGGATCTGATTCTGAGTCACAGCAGAAATTAACAACAACAAACCAGGCATCAAAACACAGAATTCATTCTTTCTGAACTTATTGTCTCTTGTTATTGTCGTTGTTTTTAAACGTTTTAATTTGGAACCATTTTCCCTGTCCCTGGTCGTCAGAGGCACTAAACTCTGCTCACGTGAAGTTTCATACTTGATACGAGATGGCCCCTCGACTTCGGTTTGAAATAATCGACTGAAAATGATGTTTCCCATCACTTCTCGCTGCTGGAGACGGACCTTAATCTTATATTTACTTATTTTTACAGCTGTTATATACAGTTGGTCTAAGAAAGATCAGAATAAATATGTTCTGCTGTTGCTTTCTCTGCTATTGTTGGAATGGTTTTAAGCGGGTTGAGCATTACTGTCTAAAATAAAAAAATAAAAACATGAATATGGAAATGCAGAAAGTGGAAAAACCAAAGGAAAAGAAGTCCCTCAAACAAAGTGGAAAAAGCAGCGTGTGTGCGTGAGCTGTAATAGGCATTTTCAATTATTTCCTGAAGTATGACGTGTGGAGTAGACAGAGGAAGTAAAGGAGGGAATAGAGACAATCCATCAAACAGACAGTCGGAGCAGGAGAAAGAAAAAAGGAGTCAAGGAAATGGAAACTACCTCATATGAAGCTGAACACCTTCCTACAAGTGTATTTTATTTAATGTGTCACTACACCACAGGAGGAGTGATGGAGACTCACCTGTAACAATCAGGTTCACACGCAATATTTACATCACGTTTCTACAATTACCAACAGTTCACCAACGCCATTTTTCTTTATTTAATCTCAATCTTTAAGCGATTGTTCAGGTTTCCAGAGTTTTTTCCAGGTTTTCAAGTGAGTAAACGTTTCCTTGTCTCTATGGGAGTTCAGCCACAGTCGACCACTAGAACTAACGGCTCTGGAGACTTGGGGGAGACGTCAAACTTTATCCCGTTTTCTCTCCTACATTGGTCTATAAAACGTAAAAAAAACTGTGAAAATATTGATTGCAAATTCATATAAATTACACCAATAATCATTTTACTAAATGAATTCTCACAATTCAGGGACAGAAACTAGATGACGACTTGCATAAGTGAAAGAATATGGAAATAAGTGCACATCCGTTTTCTAAAGGTCAACTTCTGATCGATCGGTCGGTTAATTATTTGTTTCATTCACTGAACGATCAATTTCAGCTTCATAGTCTCAAACATCGAACTGTCCTTAAAGCTGAAGAGAAAAGAAGATAATCATTCCTCATTAACACAGAACATCTGGTGCATCTGTCCAGACACATCGTACAATCTGAGCCACATCAGTTCGAACGCCAGAATTTATCGGCAGAACACGGAACGCATGACCTTATGTTCCACAAGTCGTGTTCTTCTTTGTAAAGCTTCTTACCAGCACAGACAGGGTGACAGGGTCCTGATCATGCTGGGCCGCAGAGAACGGAGCTGGCTGGAATACAAAGAGAGCAGGTCCGCTCCAAAAAAGCCTTAAATTCTGATTTTAGAACAATGTCCTCATGAGGTGCAAAGCGGAGCGATTCCCAGAGGGGAGTTCAATTAGTTCTCTGTAGTTTTAGAGCCAGAACAATATGTTTTAACATTAGAAATTCACCAGGGACCTGCAGGTGCATTAGCTGATGCTCACATTCACTCGTTCCCACGACATGCAAAGCGGTGGCCTGATTCTGGAGCTGCGGTTTGGAAATAGCAGCTGTATTAATGTGTGTGTGGCGATGCCATCAATCATCGGAGCTCTTTCATGAACGGAGCTGTGCAGCCGCGGCAAGCACGATGCTTTAATTACCAAAGTTTAACGGAACACACTCCTCTCACACTTCCTCTTAAACTACTTGACATTAAAGTGAGGAGTGTGTTGAGTCCTTAAAGCAGAATTTGGACGGATGCAGATTTAGGGGCGAATGCAGAATTTTTCATGTTTCATGAGGGCTCTTTTAGTTCCCATATACAGGGACAATGTGAATTTGCCAAATAAAAGACTATTAAATGCTTATGGCACAACTTTCAAGAGCAGCTGTTACATTAACTACATCATTTGTACTATAAAAACAAATGTCCACTGAAAGACAAGAGTTATCTCCAAAGGTAAAATCAACTTAAACCTTAAATTCGACCTCATTCATCCTCACACGATCACGAAACCATTATGAAGGAAACAAGGAAAGTGGAGGTGTTCATTCCGTGCATCAATCACAGCAGCAGCCATCAAACTGTCTGTGCAACTGCATCCACCGAACATTGGAAATCCTCTTTGCATGCTGGGAAACTCACAGAGGTTGTGTTTATGTTTCTTTCGAGGACATTTAAAAAGGAATATTTGCGTAATCTGTCTGCAGTGAGTCAGAACTGCTGTTCTGCTGCGGGCGTTATAGAAAAGAAGCAGTTCTGATCCATCACGCCTGGTGTTTCTGAACTGTAATGTCCTCGAGCGATGCAGTGGCACATTGGCTTGAGCGGTCCGGGTGGGGGGGGGCGGACATGTCGGAGGGGACGGTGCCA
Organism: Verasper variegatus; assembly: GCA_026259375.1. Taxonomy (NCBI): domain Eukaryota; kingdom Metazoa; phylum Chordata; class Actinopteri; order Pleuronectiformes; family Pleuronectidae; genus Verasper; species Verasper variegatus. Next base: position 2,673,620 of record CM048055.1, read on the forward strand.
TCAATCAGCTCATAATCTGAGAAGGCACACTGTCAATGTCAAAGCAGAAATAAACAAGACGGACAAGATGATACAGGAAATAGGCCTCGATGAGATGGAACAACAGCAGAATGCGTTCGGCTAATTTATTCAGCCGCTTCGTTACAAATCAGACGTTAGTGTCAGCGAGGGAGGAAGCGTGCCACCGAGTGACTGTGACCCGAGAGACACGAGAGTGACAGAAATAAAGAGGCGGGAGGGGTCGCAAGGACAAAGAAAATAGAAAAATGAGGCTAAACTCACCTGAGGGGACACACAACCTTCACAGGCTCTATTTAAAACACAGACAGACACGGAGCAGATGCTGCTGTTCAGTGTTTAGAGGAGACAATTTGTCTGTCATTCACTGGATGTATGTTTTCAGGGCTGTGCATCGCAGCATGCGCGCTACAAATCAAAACTGCAGCTCCAACGGATCTAACACTGAGTTACTTGTTCGACACAGTTTTGTGTGCATGTTTAAAACTGTGATTTGAGGGTTTGTGTACTTGCTTGTGTGTGAGGGGATCAATACATTAAACACCAAATCCCACAATTCCTACGACTCTGTAAATGATCCACTGATTCCAGAACCCTCTGAAACACTAGTGGCGGTAGAGTTTCCATGCTGGTGTTGAGCGTCTTCCGGTTTCTGGATATTTAGGAATTCGCTTCAGAACAAAAAGAACCATCGCCCTGATATTCCAGACACATGTGCAGCAAACATCATTGGTTAAACTAAATAAATAAAGGATTAAAGTTCCGAGCAGGTTTCCACACGTGACCCTCTGGTTGTTATGGATGTTAAAGGAAGTTGAGGTAAGCAGAGGAAATATTTTTGGTCAGAGTTAAATAAGAGAAAGTTTCTGTGCGAATGAAAACTTCCCTCCCTGGAGGAAAAAGCTCTTTCTTGGATTGTGGCTCGTGAGATTAAGCGAGCACAGCCACTCAATTCCAAAAACGTTTGTGTGAGCAGGATGTGTTCAGGTGCCTATTTGGAAGCTTTTACAGGGAAATAAGCGCGAAAAATATATATATTTCCTGAGTGAATTTGTCTTATCTTCATATTTAAAGCAACAAGGGAGCAGGAGATTTATGCACAAAGATTCTCCAATCTGGACGCTGCCCAGTGCGACCAGCTTCAAATTGCTGGCAGCGGAGCAGCTCTGCTCAGGTGCGGATTAAATGTCTTGCATGAACGAACACTCGTATATTGCAGAAATTGTGCAGGAAGTGACCCATATTCTCCAATCAGCTTTTCCCGACTGGAAACAAATTTGAACCAGTGGCCTTTTTGGGTCTTAAGATCCCATGTCTGCTCCTCAGATCGCCGCTCCTCCAGATCAACATGCAATCGATCTTCAGTAGAGCAGATGGATAGAGATGGTGGCCGTCGGACGGCTCCCCGCTGTGATGTACTCTCTTTTTCTTCCTCTCCAACTGTGCTGGCAGGAGCGGATGTTGACTTTCAGATGTACTGAAGCGTGGAATGAGTATAAAAGAAAGCAACGATGTCTGCAGGGCGGTTATCTGTTAGCTCCACATCCAGAGGAAGTGGAGGCCGAACACGCTTTTAGTGAAAGAGCATAAATTAAGATACAGGTCAGACATACGAGTTGTAATTACTTCCTTTAAGTCGGCGTCACACTATAGGTGTGCATTCATTCAACCTTTCTCCGTTTGAAACAACTGAGGCTCAACCCCCCTCGACTGCTTCAGCGGGTTTGTGTACATGAATATATGCAAACTGTGTCCCGAAAGACGACCGCGTCCCCAAATAACCTCGTCCCTCCGTCGGCACATCCAGGCACAGAGCTTAACACTAATCCAATAAAAGCTGACTTTGTCATTAAACAATAATCAAATACCTTTTTTTCCCCCACTCGCTGCCTCCAAATGATTTAAGTCTCTGGAAATTGGACGAGATATCTCCTTGGCAAAGTGTCCCGGCTCATATCTGTGTGGTTGGCAGCTCTGAACGTGCGGCGGTGGCACTCATTCTCAAAGTGATCCCGCTGTGCGCAGCCTTTGAGGTTGAGCGCCTTCAAAAGACAAATGTGTTTACGTGACATTGAATGTGGAGCCGGAAGTTCTCTGACACAAAAACTATCACCGGCCAATTTACTGTGTTTGGAAAGATTTCAATTGTGTTTTTTCCTTATTCACGTGAAGGCTTGTATATATATTTTTATATACTTTAGAGTTCTGGAGCTTAGTAAGAGTTTAGTTTGGAGGAATAAATCATCTTCTCTCCTGGAGACCTTCTCCTCTAACCTCTGACCTCTAGCTTAACGCTCAGTAGATCACAACATCTAAGCTGATGGACAAACAGACGTGGGAAATGTCCCATCAACATCATGTTTCCTCTCAAAACTCAAATTTAAATTAAAAAGGCTGCATCTTGGTTTGTGATATTTTCAGAATTTCATTCGTTAACATAAAATCCAGGACGTTCAGTGATAAGTGACTTTTTTTGTGTGTGATTCTAACACCAGTTAGTTTTGATTACACCCTGTCACAATGTAGTGGTGCACCCTGGGAGTTCTGTCAGGTGTCACCGGCAACTTTACCACAACGCAGGGTGTGTGTGTGTGTGTGTGTGTGTGTGTGTGTGTGTGTGTGTGTGGAGCAGATGGTGTTTTTTGGCTGTCATAAAAGTGTCAGTTGAGATAACAGAAATTCAGTTTGCTGATTATTTAATAAAATGTGGAGGGCAGGACGGAGACTGAGTGGTTAGTTGTACAAATAGAAACTGATGTGATGTTTACACAACGGCACAGATGTTCTGCACATGTTCTGCAGAACTTCTTGTCTTTGACATATTATTTTGCAGGAGTTGTGTGAAAGGTAAACTGCAGAACTCTCTGCTTAACGTAAGCATTTATATTTATATATTAGAGCTCTGCGTGCATAACTTATTTATACATTTGTGGGATTGATTATCATTGAATTGTTTAATTTTAAAGTCCAGCCCCAGCAAACTGCTCCTGTTCACTGAGATCCAACAGAGAAGCTTCAGACACAGTCATCATTTGTAAAATAAAATAGCCTGTTAAATGAGAAACAGTATATTTTTATGGGCCGTCCCCTCAGGAATAAATCGGATAAATCTGTTGAGCCGATCCCGAAACATGCTGCTCTTTGTGAAAACTACCGACTCCAGAGTATGTGCCACCTTTAAATTAACAGCATCTATTGATTTTTATATATATACATGCTTATCCTCGCAGTGCATCTGCAGCTGAGGTGTTTATATCACATGCATGTGCAGAAATGGATAAAACCATGAAACTATCATTGATTTTTATCTCTCTCACTAATAAAATGCACTAAAAGAACATTGTGGGTTCCAAAAGAGTACGACTACAACCTGCAGTGATAACAAACAACAAATATTACAACTACCATCATGATGTTGGTTGAGTTGACGCGTTGCTACGGTGACTGTGGATGAGGAAATCAATGTTCAACGAAATGTTTATATGAAACTCCCATTAAAACAATAAATGGCCCTAATTAAGTCCTGTATCCATTTTTGTTTGATTTAATGTAATTTCAAAATCTAAAAAGAGAAAATGGAATGATTGGATATTTGTACACTTACTTGTATGACTTGATAACTACAATTATATTAAACTATTACAGTATTGTAATTATTACTGTATATATTAAAATAGTATTGTTCCCATAATTGATTCAAGGAAAGGGACAAACAGAATAAACAACGGGGGTATTATACAGAGAGTAAACAGTCACATTACACGTTGTTATTCCACAGCAATATTCCCGACACAGCTTGGTTTATTAAGGTCCATTATATAAATGTGGTGGGAGCTGGATGTGCCAACCAGAATGACGTTAGAGGCATTAAACGTCTCTCGGGGGGGTGTGCATTAACCTTAAACTGATATTTAAATGTCAGGACTGTGTATGTGTGTGTACGAGGAGCTTATAGAGAGAGAGAGAGACAGAGACTTAATTCAATAAAGGCCTCGTCTCTCCAGCTGCATATTTCATCAGATTATACAGTCGGAGTTGACTCATTGTTACGGACAATATTTTCATTAAGCCAAATTAGCAAACAGCTCCAGCAGCACACGACCTCAACCTGTGGAATTAACTCGCACGCGGTGTGCGTCTCGCAGGTGAAGGTGAGTTTGCCAAGCGAGCGAGACCGTGTGTGAGACGGTGTGTGCACGATGTGTATGTTTATATGAGGTTTGCATGTCTGTACGTGCAAAAGAAATCAGATTATATTCATTCTGGCATTTATTTTGCTTCTAAAGTGTTTTTGTGCTTTTATTTTTCATTATCATTCCATTTGTGAACTCTTCTTTAGTATGATTATCACATTTATTACCATCCCTATTATGTCATTGCTTTTATGGTTATTTCCTGTGTGCGCCAACAGGACAGTTAGCAGGTAACCGGTGATGAGAGGGGAGCACGGGTCCAGGTGAGCGGACTCCTCCAGTCAGTGAAGCCAGCTGGACGTCCAGATGGTCACTGGGAGTCCTGGGAGGAGACCAGGTTAAACGTCCAAATGTTGAACCCTGCGCTGGGACGTGGGACAGTTTGTTTACTCTGCTCGGTCCAAATCTACAAACCACTGAGCGCGTCCACATCCATCTTAATAATTGAGTAAAATTACTCATTTGCTGCAAAGTCAGGGGCAGAGCATGGAGGTGGAGGCTTCTACACAAACAAGGGAAGCTGCTAAACCACAATGGAATTTCTTATTGATTCATGTGTAACTTAAAAATGTATGTATGAATTGGTGTTTTATGCAAAACCAATGACAGCAGGTTTCTCAGCCCCAACAAACACAAGTCCAAGCTGCACGTGCACAGAATAAACTCAATAATAACACATGGGGGAGAGAAACTAGGTTTTTTCCACAGTTAATAGAATTGTTTGGCAGTTTAAAGGTAGCTATGCAGTTTGGTGATATGTTAGATTATCATCAGGGCATCGTCACTCATTTGTTTTTCGTTCACTTCCGATCTGTGTGAGCAAGACGGCCGATAAGAAAACTGCTTCCTGTGGCAAAGCAAATTAACGCAGCCGAAGTCGGAGGCACCCTCCAGCCCCCTGCTGGCCATCAAGGGGTCAACAGCAGCTAATGGCTGGTTGGAAGGAGGAGCTCAGTATCAGCCTCAAAAGTCCAGAACAGCTTTTGCTTTAATATCGAATGCCTTCAGAGTGGCCAACGTGTCAGCAGCGTGAAGCCACACGGGGACTCAATGCAGCTGCTGTACCGTTCAACAAAGGATGTTTGATTCGACCATGTTCTGCAGAGGCACAGAGACGTGTGTCGGGGATCGAACAGACGACCCTGAGCTCCCCTGGTGATTCACCAGCGGAAAGGTGACGGTGGCCAAAAATCTAAAATCCCAGTGTTGTTCCAAAAATGCCTGCGGTTATTCAACCTGCTTATCAAAGCATCTTATCTCATTTAAGGTGTCATTTAGGATTTAGTCATTACAGGACGGAGGCTGAGTGCAGCTGCGATTGAAATCTTATCTTTTCCAAGGTGACGATGTCAGATCTTGACAAAAAAAAGTATCTTCAGTTCAGAAAATTCAGAATCTCTAAAAATACAACACGTACAAACCGAGGAGGCTTTTAACGGCCGTTAGAAACTTGGGCTGAGATCTGGAGGTGTAGACGCCTGGAGCAGGAGGGACCAGAGCTTAAAGTGCAAAGCTTAAGTTTTACATTAGAGGTGAAGACTGGGACTGTTCACGCAGAGATGACTGTGTATTAATTAATGTGCCTGTGTGGTACAAGTTGGAAAATGATCTTTGTAAAAATCTCTATAAACAGACTCTAGATGTGGTAGTGCAGATTCTGAAGGTGAAGGACAGGATTTTGTTTGAGCGGGTAAAAGAAGAAACGTTGGACTTAAACTAGTGGGACTGAGTCTTGGCCTGAATATCCTCTGTCTGCACCAACAGCCCCAGAATATTGGCCATTCCTGCCAGAGGCTAAATACCCGTCAGACGATAGCTGATAGGCTCCGAGATCGATCTTTAAAAAGTGAGGAATGAAATGTCTCTTAAGATTAACCAGCTCAATTCTGCAAATACAAGTTTTGTATTACAAAATTCTAGTTTTGCTTGTTTTGTTTGCAGAAAATTTATGATGTACTATGTGCAGTGAACTCAATATGTAAATTGGTAAATCAAATTCACACGTGAGATTTTGACGTTATGAAAATGTCCTGGTCTTTCATGAGCTGCTGGGCTTTTGTTGCGGGGAGTTTTTGTTGTGTTGAGACAAACATGGCAAAATCAATACAGCATCTAAGGCCACATCTGAGAGATTCCTTCAACCAGGGAGGAAACATGATGCAGCATCAAAACTGTTCGATTCAAAAATCCTCAAATCTGGGTTTTAAAACAGTGTTGGACAACGAGGGTGTGGCAACTGACCTTCGGTGAAAACCTGCAGAGCCACAGTGAAATATATTCAGGTGGACGTGCTAATCTGGCGGCAGCACCGACTCGCTGTGGTAGACGCAGATCCCGCTTCCCCCCCCGAGCAGCTGCAGCCAGCAGCGACAAAAAGGTATCACAAATGTTCCCGCATGCTTCACTCGCCAGCAGCTCTGCATGGGCAGAATCCATTACTGACGCCGGTGCATTTAGACACACAGCAGCCAGGCATTAGTCCAAAACAAAGAAAGGTGATTCTCTCACTATACATCAACGAAACTCGCATTTTTATAGATCTGTGTAATGTATTGTACATTGTACGGGCAGGGTATCAACAATGTGGACTGGCTAAGTATTGCAATACGACCAAAATCTTTTGGAGCCAGAATCTGCATAGTAGTGACTGATCCTCCTGACCAATCACAGGTAGGTTTCAGCTACAGCATCAAATATCTGGTTGGTAACTTTAATGAAATGCATCCTGAACAAGTGGGATTAGAACAAACTAACATGACAGAGATCGTCGTAGAGTAAAATGGAACTGAGGCCGAGGTACTGCGCTAGCCAATAAATTACAGACAATTCCACACTTATGACCTGTACTGCATCCAGCCACTAGGGGGCGATATAGACTCTCAGGGTTCACTTCTTTACATTCAGTCGATAACATGAATCAGTAAATCCAAAATCAAGTCAAGATTAATGTTTGGAAATGTCGTGCTGTGGTAAACTGCTACAGGTTTTGTTTGTTCCATTCCAAGAAGCAGCTGTAGCAAACCTAAATACAAGTGATTAAATGTGTGCTGCTGTAAACCTTAAGTCTATTTAAACTACTTTCACATCTCACTGACAAACAGATGGCTGGGGAGTTTGTGTGTCTGCATATTTGTGTGTGTGTGTGTGCGTCTGTGTTTGTCTCGGAAGTGTGAGCTCAGCAGGTTACTCTCTGTCTGGCGACCGGCACCCAAGGGTTTGACAAATAGGATCTGGCCCAGTGGTGCTGCTTATTAGCAACATTTGTATGGGACCTCACCTGTGTGTGTGTGTGTGCATGTGTGTGTGTGTTTCTGTTTGTGTGTGTATACCGCTTAACATTTGAATGTGATCTAGGGAGCTCACCTTTGCCAGACGTGCAGTCAGCGTTTCTCCCACATGCAGACTCACTACCTCAGGTTGGCGAGCAGCTAATGCTCCCTCAATACCTGCGAGGGCTGCAGCCCCTCACCCTGATAAGTCACTTCTCTCCAGATCAGCGTTTGAAATGTGGAAGCACATTCAGGACGGTGCTGAGCAGCGGCACACACACACACACACACACACACACACACACACACACACACACACACACACACACACACACACACACACACACACACACACACACACACACACACACACACACACACACACACACACACACACACACACAGTGGAGTTTGGGATTAACTGTGGATGATAGTTTGTTCTGAAAATCATGAACTCATCGTCTGTGAGTCCTTCTCTCCCACATCTCTGCTCCAAAACACCTCACCTACACTCTTGGCTTTTTATATGTATGTATATATATTTATATAGAAATCGTCAACAATCAGGAAGCCTCTGAATAAGGTGCGTGACATTTCTGACACTTTAAGTGGTCAATCACAGAAGAAGACGTGGGTCAGTTGACCAATCAGAGCAGAATGGGCTCTTATTACTTTTTTAATGTATGAAAACTTCAATTATTATTATAGTTATAGTGAGAGGAAGCTGTACACTTTGGTAATATTCATTTTTAAAATGTGTCACGTGATTATCTTCCTGACTGAGAGATCAAATCTGCTGGAACAAAAAAGAAACGAGTTGTGAACAGGACAGTTTCACAAAAATCAAGGTTTGAACCAAACTGTAATTTACAGACAATGATATAAAATCTCCTTTTCCTGCTGCAGCAATAATTGCAGCAGGGAGGGAGGGAGAAAGAGAGAGAGCTGCACCATTAGGTTAATGAAATGTAGTTCTTAGCCTGCAGCCCACAACCTCCTAAATATCAGCTAACACGGTTAATGAACTTTACACCGTCATCAATTACCTGCATCGTATAATGGCCTGGTGGGATTTAAATATGGAGGGTGGGGAGAAGAGGGGAGGATGGACTGTAACTACAGGGATTGTGCCGCACATTCAACTCAGCATATTGACTTTAATTATATAGAAACTCATTCATAGGTGATTGAATGAAGCTGTTAAATAAATATAGACTTTACTTTCCTTTTGAGATCCCGGTGGGAGCAAAACAAGTCGTGTGATTTATTCGTCTTCCAATATTTACAGTTTTAATAATTGTTCAATTCGCCTCCGCAGTTTGAGGCTTGTGCTGCGGTTAAAAGATAATTAGTTAGTTAATTACTACTCACATATTCACATTTGAGAATAACAAGCAAGTTTAAAAATACATTTACTTCAATCAGTATTAATTACATTGAAATACTACTTGAAATAGATTGTGCGTTATGTGGATTTTTTTATAATAATCAGTGACTGATTCTCCTAAAAGTATAAATTTAGGGATGGCACTAAAGAGTTTTGTAGGACAAACGTACGTCCTGTCGTCATCACCTACTTGGGCTGCGTCTTCCTTTACTTTACACTGATTGGTCCGGACAGAGACCACCACTTTGGGTCCCATGGTCTGGATCGTGGTCTGAGCTCCTTCTCACACCTGCTATTTTCTGGTTTGGACAAAACTGAAAAGTCCAATAGGTCCCGACCGAACAAAGTAGATGTGGAAGTGCCCTGAAGAAAATCTAAATTGCAGGATAATCCAAAAGGGATTCAAATAAAAACCTCAGTCAAATAGGTAGAAATATAAAAGTTACAGAAATTCTAATTGTTCTTCATCTTTGAGATGGTTAAATTAAGTTAATGTGTTGGCTCAAGCAACTCGTTAGAATTTTTTGATTTTCATGTGCTACTGGATCATGATTAGCTCAGACATTTAGAGAGTTGTCTTCTGGACGAGCTTCATGTTTTCCGTCCACAAACACATGAAAATGCATGAATGCTGTTAATACAGGAGCAGAGGAGAAAGTCCAGATGGTCGTAAGACAGACTGTTCATTTTATTAAACGCTCGTCTCTCTGGCTGAACTCGCTCTCCATCATTTCACTGTGCAAACACAAACCGTTTGCAAAACAAGAATCTGGCAACGTTTCACAACCACAAAGAGCCACGGGATCTCTCAAGAGTAAACATGACCACACGCAGCCACGCTCGCCAAGCGCTCGGCCCCCCCTCGTCCTCACCCATCCGTCTGAACTCCCCCCCCACCTCTCTCTCCCCTCCACTTTGACACTAACGTGCAGTGAAGACTGTTGTGCTCCGGAGTCCGATACACTCAACAGTCATCTCGGATAAAATCAACCACGCGGCCAGCAGGGAAGTGGACACAGAGAGATGTTGAAATGTCTGAGTTGTGATGCGTGACAGAACAGGTGTGTCAGGTGACCGGACAGCCACAGCCAACCGCCTGCTCTGTGGCCTGGAGTTCGGACGTGTAGGGAACGGGAGCCGGCTGCTGCTGCATCGCTCCGACAGTTCCCCGAGCACAACGACCACCGGGCTGATGTAGCAGAACACTCTGGACACAATCTACTTTTAAAACAGTTTCCGTTGGGTCCATTGAACTTGAAGGTACATTAATGCTCACATGAAGTTTCCTGCAAACTCTCTTCACTGTTCAAGCAACTTGCAGGTCAAGCACAGTTCAACTTGCTGTAGTGACTCTTCTTCCACCCAGTGAGAGATCCACGTTTTCTGTCCTAGTATCAATGCTATTTGAACAACTCTGCCATTGACTGCATGTAAAGATGGACAATCTGACAACTCCCTTAAAGAGAGGCTAAACCATCTTGATCGCCCCCTGGTGGCTGGCTGCAGTATAGGTCAAAACAAAATTACCTCACTTCAATGATGCTCCCGGCTGCGCTGAACAAATCGTTGCAGGAAAGCACAAGATTGTCTTTGCAGGGCGCTGCAGACGTGAGAACGAGCCGCCTTGTTTCTCCCAAAGACAAAGCAAACTGTCCTCTGATGACTCGGCCGATTGTTTATTATATTAATCAGAAAGGTTTATTTTTACGACCATACCCACGCGACCTGCGAATCAACTGTGAGTCCGCAGGTTTAATATAATATATCACAGACACCCTTCAGCTGACAAACAGCAAAAACCTGGTGTTTATCAGAGATCATTCAAAATGAATGAATTAACTGGAGGATTGTGGGAGTTCTGCTTTAATGTCAGTACCACACGTCGGAGAGTTCACCCTGACACTGCTGAGGTTCAGCTGCAGAGTCGGTGTCTTTCTTCCCCTCGTCACTTCACTGCTGCTTATTGATTCTGCACAAAACAACAAATATAAAGATAATTTTCCCTGGAAAACATGTTCAGAAACCTGAGTGTTGAGGAACAAAGTGAAGTCTCTCGTGAGTTGAAGAAACAATCTCTCAGAATGTAGATTCTTCTATTTGAAAATGACACCGTGGACTCGAGGGCCTTTGGGCGATTCTCTTTTCACAGACTGCTCTTTTCACCTCTACAGGGACTCTTCTCAATGTAAAAGTGTCTGTGTGACATAGACAATTCTAACCACACACACACACAAACACAAACACACACACACACACACACACACACACACACAGACAGACCGCTCCCTGAGCAGTTGACTCTCCAAAAGCGATTGTTAGAGGCAGAGCGATTGGAACAATTGTTTGGACAGTGTGTTGAGATATAATCCCTTCATCTGGACCCTCTCTCCCTCTGTCTTTTCATCTCTCACACAAAGCTGCTACACACACACACACACACACACTCCCTTTGCCCAGCATGGCAAGAGACGAGTGTGTAACTCTCCGTCACCTTCCTTTATTTACAGCTTTTTCTCATCAGCTGCTCTGTCGCTGCCTGGTCCTCAGATACGAGATCAGTCCGAAAGCACAACCAAACAAAGACGGTGAAGCCGAGTATCGGACCAGAGCTTCCACTGACTTCACTGGACAATCAACCATTGAAGGAACAACTCATAAGATTGTCAATTTGACCAATTAACCATTAAAAGAGGCATATTCAGGTTTATGGTTTTAATTTCTGTTATTACTTGAAAAGGTTTACGTGCTCTACTGTTCAGAAAACATTGCTTACTTTAGAAAACTCCTTTCTTCCCTTTGAAATGAAGCTGCTTAATTTTGCTATTAGTAACTTAACTTCACTTAAGGAGACATCTTAGGATCGTATCTGTACTTTTGCATCCATGTCCGTATTTTATTTTTCTTGCACTGTACTGCTTTGTTGTCCCCACCCGACTGCAAGCCAAGTTTCCCACCTGAGATAATAAACCACCGAACTGAACCGTAAGTTGTAAAACTGCTGTGACAACATGATCAAGGTGTGCAGGAGAAGTGGGAAGTTCCACTGCAGACTGGACGTCCAAACAAGTCCCTGACGAGCAAATAAATTTTTCAAAAAGAGATACGCCCGGCTTCAAAGGGACTCAAGGACAGAGAGACCGAGGACAGACAGACCTGAAGATAATAAGATTTAATATGATGCAGTCAACCTGACAGAGAGAAACATCAACACCGGCAGCAGCGTGATGAGCCAACAAGCAACACTGGAGGAAACGTGTCCCAATAAACGTCACATTTCTCTTTTTACTTCAAACACATTCTCCATCATACTTAAAAAGAAAAAGTCACAATTATTCCTGAATAATTAATGGGCCTAGTGTATCTCAGGTGTCAACACCACACTTGCCAGTTGAGGAGTTTTCCCAGACTTGTTGCACAAAAACAATCCAAATGCAGGAGAAATCCGAGAGTGGATCTAGTCCCTGATAATAAAAGTTAAGTGGATTCAAATAAAAAAAAAAATAAAAAAGAAACAAGATCAAACTATTGAGCCTACATGTCTGAAATCGAGGGATCCGATTCTCTGCAATAAATTACTGCAACATACGATATGTGCATCTGAGAAAAAAAGTTGTTTTCTTATTTATAGAAATGTATTAAAAAATAAAACACTGTTTCCCCACCAGGCCCGCCTGATGATGCACTGTATACTTCTTACTTCATGCTGTGCACTTGGCTCAGTGTCTCTTAAAAGAAGATGAAGACGGAGAAGCACTCGCTGATGTTCTGTATCCATGTGACATGATGCCATCACGCAGAGTGGATCTAAAATAGCACACGGCTTCATTCTACTCGTGTTCATTAGGTGGGAGAAACCTGTTTTCTGTTTTAATGAGACTTCCTGCAGCTCTGAGCTGCTGTGGCTTGTGTGTGTGTGTGTGTGTGTGTGTGTGTGTGTGTGTGTGCGTGTGTGTGTGTGTGTGTGTGTGTGTGTGTGTCACCTGTGTTCAGTGTACAGCAGAGTAAATGATATGTCACATAAGCTCAAACCTCGGGGTCAGACAGAGCAAGTCGTATGCTGTAACGACCCATCGACACACACACAACACACATACACACAGACTTGGTCTCTAAATGAAATGTCATTGCCAGCTTGTGTGTGTCTGTGTGTGCTGTGTGTTGCAGTGCGGCCTGACAGTCAGCCATCCCATTGCTGTGTAGCAGCGGCTGCTGCATTGTGTGCCGTACAATGGTGATTAGGAGGGCGACAGAGACAGAAGGAAAAGCCAGTGGATCTTATTGTGCGTTCCAACAATGACATTTCAGAAGAAGGCGAGTGAGAGAAAAAGAGATAAAAAGAGGTTTTATCGTCTGTTGTGCGAAAGCATTTCAAGGGATGAGCTCAGAGAAAAGGAGATTTAACACGGAGATTGATTGGATCTGTTGGAAAGTCATTGCAAAAGCAGGGAATTGCAAACGTGCACTCCTGCGATGTGTGAGGACTCCTCGCTGCACACATGAATATGGCTGAGTATCAAAACCCTAATGGAGTGGGGGGGGGGGGGGGGGGGGTTTGGCACTGACTAAAATGTGTTGGAATTTGGCAGTGGGTGTAGATTCTGGTGTCAGGTGCGTTGAAATCCTGTCAGCACACAAGTGACGTATCCAAACGTAAACATGCAGTGTGTAGCGTTGGTTTGATGACAGCCAGGGAGACTTGGACGTGTGACTGGTGCGAAAGAGGCACATTCAAGCATTTTACAGCAGTTGTTTCTGACCTGGGTGAGTTTTCCATTTTAGTTTGATTTGACAAGACAGCTGAGAGCAATGCACTTAAAAAAAAAAGAGACAGACATGTTTGAAATCCCAGGTGTTGGAGCTCCTCCAGCTTCAGGTAATTAGGAGTGAAATACAACCGAACTAAAAGGAAGTGACACAAAACACCGTGATTTATGGGTCCAGCTGGATGAATGTTGACACTCAGCAGTTAGTCATGAGAAAGAGTTCATACACATCAGTTTCCTCGTGTGCTGTTAACCTGTAGAAGATAAATCACAGCACCAGACGGAGTCAAATCATATTTATCTACAGAAACTGAACCAGTTCATTCAGAGTTTCCACTTTAAGTCAACAGCTGCCCAATAATTCCAGCTCCCATTTGGACTAGAGACAATTTAGTGAACATACAGATGTGCAAACAAAGTTTTAAATCAGCCAATAGTTTCCAAATTTAGGGGAGAAATTCCATCTGTAATTGTCTGTAAAGTCTTTGCCTTGGAATCCAGCAGGGGGCGCTCTTAAAATAGAAAGTCACAAAGGTCAATACAAGAGTTAACAGTTGTACTTTCAAGAAGAAATACTGAAGATAATTAAGTCGTTACAGATGTTTGGTGACTCAGATTGAACCAACAGAAGTTTTAAGGAGGCAGCTGAGGAGCCGGAAACCAGAAGAGTAAAGTCAACACTACGACACAGTTTAGGATAAATCCTTATTCTCTTCTTAAGATCTAAACACTCAGCCCAACCTTTCTTTATCTTCCATCTCCTCTGATGTCTGAGCTCCCCCCTCTGTCCCCCCTCTGTTATCTCCATGCTGATGTCCTCCAGTCTCCATTACCGTAATCGTGATTGTCTCAGGATTGATTGTCCAACATCGCCTTGATATCCTTAAAGGGACATTTCACTTTATAGTGCTGTATTACCCTTAAGCAGCCGTGGCTTTGCCAGCGATCAACCTCCAGCAACTTTGGTCTTTTTGACTTTAGAATATGATGAACGTTTTACAGCATTTATGTCGGACTAGTTTTGAGTCAGAGAAGAGAAGCACATGTAGAGAAGAGAAGCCACTTTTCTTTTTTACTCCTCCCGAAGCCAGTGAAATAAAATCCCAGCACAGGAGAGGAAGTCAGGTTCAGAGGAGAGGAAGAGAACAGCAGGTTGAGGTGCTGGTGATCACCGTCATGTGTCCTCTGTGGTGAACCGGCAGAAGGTCAGGGATCTTGAACAGACAGGTTGCCAGAAGGTTGGCTTAGTGGATTCCCTGGGATCTCGGTCCAGCTCTTGTCAACGAGCCCATTTAAAGCCGTTCCCAGCTCCTGTGATACTAATCGCTGGTGTTCCGTGAAAATCAAACCCGCTTGACCTTTTTTTCCATTTCTCGTCAAACGATAGCCAACTGTCCCACAGCTGATCGAACCCCTTCGTACCACAAACACAAAACCCCATTTCTTTTAATCTACTTGTTCATTTAAAGAAATAATTTGTTCCAATTTGACAATGACAAACTGATATTATATTGTTTACAATGATGTGCACGCATATTAAATAACAAGATCTGAAGCTAAATGATTTGTTGTAATGAGGACTCGACCCTCTCCGCACGTTTCAGGGATTAATGTCTCTGTTAATGTGTGTATGTGCATATCTGCAGAGCTGCCTGTGGTAACTATGTGTGTGTGTGTGTGTGTGTGTGTGTGTGTGTGTGTGTGTGTGTGTGTGTCTGTGTGTGTGTGTGTGTGTGTGTGTCTGGCCCCTTTCTAAAGGTTAATGAGTGGGGAGCCACCGCATCATAACACTGAGGTGTCTCTACAGCCCTGAGCTAATTGGGACACTCTTTAACTTCATGCTTAATGATGTCACACACCAGACATGACAAGCGGTGTGTGTGTATGTGTGTGTCTGTGTCTGTGTGTACGTGCGCATTAATGTGTGCCCCAGTTACCCAGCCCTGCAAAGTTATAGCCAATAAAAATGAATGAAATCTTAAAAAATGTGCCTGAACGGAGTCAAGTGATAAAAAAAGACCATTTCATATTCATGTGGTCGAAAGAAAAAGAAACGTGAGTGTAATATAAAATATGATGCTACATAAAACAACAGCAGGCCTCAAAATGCCACTTTTGTGGAGCTCGTAATGTTCATATTTCCATCAAAGGTTGTGTATTTAAATATTACATTTTTATTCTGTGCTGGTTTTCTAAAGGATTGTATCACTGCTGACTGGACTATATTGTTGGTTTTGTTATGTTACACACTTCTCGGGCTGTTTCTCCCTCAGATGCATGTTAATCCTGCACACTGCTAAAATATATCCTTTAAATATGACTTATTTTACTACATATACTGCAGGAAAAATCGAAAAATACTGGTTAAAATGAAAAGGAAACAGTCTTTCGGCTGTGAATCATTTCGATATCTGAAAACATACAAACACTTTAGCTTGATTGATCGAGTCTAAATATAACTGAAGGAGCGTCTCGCAGATTTAAACGATGAGGAAACAGGCTTGTTGCCGCAGTGAAGAGTGGTAGTTTGAAAGTGAGTGAGAGTGTGAAGGAAAACAGGAGAGAACAGAGAATCTGGAGGAAATTAAATATAACCCGATCAATACGCCACTAAGACCTGTCAGGAGGGGAATGAATGGACGAGGTTATGACGGACAGCTTTACAGTAACTGATACACTTCACTGCCTTTGACCATCTGTGTGTGTGTGTCTGTGTGTGTGTGTGTGTGTAGAGAGAGAGAGAGAGAGTTGAATTGTAAGTGGTGCAGTGTGATTTAAACAAGTCCTTTACAGTAAAGGCCCATGAAGAGCATTAGACAAATGACACTGGGACCAGGAAAGATTGATTATCAGCAGATAGGCAAAGGGCAGGATGGTGTGTGAGGGCGGAGGCAGGAGTCTCACACACACACACATCTCACACACACACACACACACACACACGCACACACACACACACACACACACACACACACACACACACACACACACACACACACAGGAAGAAAGATCAGGGCCGAAATGAGCTGTAACGGAAACTCATCCTAATGGGAGGGTTTAGCTGGAAAGTACACCGTATTAAATATGCATGGTGTACAGCAGAGTCATGTGGAGGAACCACAGTGAGTCACTGCAGGAACCGGCCACGGTCGCACACTGAGCCCGATCCCTCGCTTAGAAAACGACACGAAGGTGAATCCGACACATTGGATCAGCGACGACGAGAATGAAACTTTAATGATCCCACTGGGAGAAGTGGGTCGTTGCCACAGAGAAACAGAAACGTGATCCAACACGAGCTGGAGGGAATTTAGGTAAGAATAGAACAAGGAAGGGGGGGGGGGGGGCACAACATCTGCTGTGACACAAACTGTCCAGCAGGGGCACACAAATTCAACGTAAAGACATTTCTAAATCATATGTTAACTCTGCAAAAGGTCATTAAAAATTGAGATAGATGTAATGTATGATTTAAAATTGTATGAAAACTATTAACTTTAACTTTTCTTTTGCATTGCATTATTATTAAATGTATTAATTTAAAAGTTGCACGAGCGGCAAAAATAGGCCTCACTTAACAGTTCACAACTCAAAGCAAGTTTTATAAATAAACCTTCAAAACTCACAAGTTCTTTGGTTTGAAGTTATTATTACGATTAAATAAGTGCATCCAGCGTCTCACGAGGCTCGATGCGACAAAACAGGTCTGCAGCTGTTTGTGTGTGCGTGCTCAGCTGTTTCACTTAAAGTTGTGTCACTGCACAGCGACCCCAAACTGTCACTGCTTCTTCTGCTGCGTCTTCTCGCTTCAGGATTAAATGAGTAAAGTTACAGACGAACCAGTGAACCTGCAACAAGGTGTTTCAGATAAACGAGGAGCTTCTCGTGTCGTGTCGTCTTGATTCCTCGATAAACGAGCAGGACGCCGCTCGCTCACGGTCACTTTGTCGTCCCGGAACTCTGAGAAGTGACAAGTTGTTTAACAGAGAGTGAATCTCCAACTATCTGATGACCTGGTGTAAAACTTTCTGAAATTGGGACAACCCTATTCTTTCATTAGCTCTGCTGTGTTTTCACCTCTGAGTGAACTCGTTAAATTTTTGGTTTGGTTCCAGAATAATTGGTGAAACAATCGGGCGCATTTAAAGGACTGATTCTGAAATCTGGTGCAGCTGGATTGAAATTTAAGAGCCTCAGTGGAGGGATGAGCTTTACTGAGTCACATTCTAGTTATAAATGGAATATCTTTGTATTTTGAACTGTTGGTCCAACAAAACAAAACCTCTGAAGATTCAATCTAAAGTTTCAGGAAGTAAGGACAGACATTTTCTTTTATTCAAAAGCCAACACAATTAATTTATTAAATCAGAAAAATAAATCTATTTTATATTGTGTTACATATATTGTTCCATTCTATTGTGTTTTGTTGTTGTTTGTGTTGTGGCTACAGAAGTGATGTAAAACCCAAGTGGATCCTGTGAAAATATATATTTAATTTGTGATAAAACTCATTTCTAAGGTCAAGAATGAGCCTTTAAGTTCATGTTTAGCAGTTGAAACAATATCTTACATTCCCTGCACTTACATATGATCAAGTGTGTTTAGTCTCTTTAGTCCATTAGCTGAGCTCATTAATATTTTTGTAATAAAAGTTTTTTTGGGGGGGTTTCTAATCACATCAGAGCAGCTTGCCTGCTGCAGCAGCTGAGTAATCATCTCTGCGTGACGGATCTTTTTTATTTCAATCACAAACGTGGGAATATGTTTTTCCAGAAGCAATAAACGGCTTCCTGTCCTGCAACAATAAAGCTCAACAGCAAAACTTCAAGCTGTGACTCTCCGCTGCCGCATCACATTTGTCACACCGCAGGACGGCCCCTTCAGAAATTAGACAACGCCGACTTTAGGAAAGTGACTCATGGATGCGGAGTGAGTGCGGCAGCAGATTTGAATGAGAATAAGAAAGTTGAGGACTTGAGGACACAGTGTCAGGAGTGAAAATGTGTCCAATAGATGTGAGGAAAAACAAAAGCCTTCAGAAAGAAGGGGACGTTCTCCAGGAACACAAAAGCTTCCAGTGGACGTCACCATCACTTGTCATTAC
Organism: Verasper variegatus; assembly: GCA_026259375.1. NCBI lineage: Eukaryota > Metazoa > Chordata > Actinopteri > Pleuronectiformes > Pleuronectidae > Verasper > Verasper variegatus. The sequence continues at coordinate 2,692,354 of CM048055.1, forward strand.
TCTGAGTAAATGGTGGCACTTTACTCACAATAAAGCTTCGTGTGAGATAAACAACTGTCAGCGGGTGATAGTTATGTTGATTTGAGGATATTGGCTGGTCTGTATTAAAAAGTGAAGCCTGTTTTTGTTTTGCTTGCTGTGATGTCCTTGGAACTCATCCCATCACTTCAGGGAAACTGCTCGCTAAAGAAGAAACATTTTTAAAAACTGCTCCGTTTGAGTTAAATAAATCCAGACACAGCTGGCGCGGCGGGAAATGCAGTTGTTCAGCAGGTGCTGTCGGCGATTCAGCGAGAAATAGACGGGTGGCCTTCATTCTGTGGTGAAAGCCCTGAGGGGCCCGGCTGAGAAGAGCCAGAGGCCGAGCTGGACACGCTCAACGTACACTGGAACCCAGTGGGGTTCATACTTCTCTGAACATTTTGTTGCTCTTAAAAAAAGGCACCGTTGACTCCACTGGCCTGCAGCGAAACCGAGGCTGGGACCAAAAGCTCGATCTGCGGCGAAACGGCCCAAAGGCACGACCCCGGCACAACAACACAAAGCAGCCTCATTGTGTAACCACAACAAGTCTTTGAGATTCCCACTGACCCGCGCTCGCGAAAGCCTTCAACCCTTTTCTCCCTGGACGCTTAAATAAATACACAAATTGACCGAACACTTGACTGACACATGCGTGCAGCCTCGACAGGAGCACAATGCTTGGTTGGCCGTGCATTTCCTCTCATGCCCAGTTACCCTCCGTCAGTCAGGCAGAGACGGAGCACAGTTGGAGATTGATTGACTGTCTGGTCCGATGGTGTAAACCCAATAAAGCAAAGTGCTCCCGATTGAGTTCAACAGCTTCCTGTGATGGTTTGTGAGACTTTTTAACAACCGCTTTGATTTTAAAATTAATTAGAATTCAAACAGACAAACTGGAATGAACCTGCACGAGTGGGCGAGGGTTTGAATGTATGTGTTCTACTGTGTTTGTTTTACAGGCTGAATGGGAAGTTGGTCTAGAAGAGGATGAATCGCGAGAGATTTGAACCGATGCAGGAAACAACTTCGTAGCTGATTAAATATTTAGCCAAGAGACAAAGAAATAAACAGAATCTCCATAAGCGAGAAACTGGAACTGAGTCATTTTTCCTTGAAACGACCAATCGTTCAATCTGCAAATTCATCCAAATCGATGAATCAATTAATGAATTGATGAAAAGATTGATTGACTGGACTGATGGTTTAAATCCAATCAAGCAAAGTGCGTGTGATTGACCTTAACGACATCATTTTGCCTGACATGTTAATCATGGCTGCAGCTAATGTTTGTTTTCATCAACAATGAATCTGTCAATTTGTCTTCGTTCATCAATCAATCAGCAAATCTATTAATTGATGACTCTTGTTAACCAATTTTGTTTTTATTATATTTTATGAGGTTTTTCTTATTTAAATGTTTTAGTTGTTGGAGACGTCTGTTGAGTTATTTGAAAACGCCGAAATGTGACATCTTGAAATTATTTATTTTGTCCAAACAAGAGGATGAGAACATTTTGGACGTTGTGCTAATTCACATGTTTTTCTTCTTTTCTTATCCACGTTATACAAATAAAATTGAAAATTTAAATCCTGTAACCAGTTTACGCTTTGTATTTTTGCTTTGATGTCATCAGAGTCGTTTAAGGAATCCGTTTGATTTAGATTTGGCCGAATTTAACTGCCGGCATGAAAATATGAAAGAGCCTAAGTGGCTGCTCCGTCAGCTGACTGGCTCCTCCGTGTGGTGTTTTACAGGCGGATTCCTCCCCCTGTGTTCGGGCACTTTCCCCCGGCCGGCTGGCATGTCATCCGAGTCCTTGGCGACCCCATAAATGTCAGGTCATTTCAGCGTCACTTCTCCAACATCTACTCAAGAGGACGTTTTCCTCTGGCGAACCTGTCAGTTTTATAAGGCTGTTAAAATGATCAAAGTCCCTTTTAGAAAGAGAGAGAGAGGAGGGGGGGGGGGGGGAGAAGATAGAGTGCAGGCGGACGAGAGGCGACGGCGTATAAACATAAAAACAGACGGAGAGTTGAGGAGCTGCAGATGCAGAAAGACGACACGTTAACGTACATATGACTTGACGTGGATCGACTGCTGGGATCTGCTCTGTTTTATTTGGCTCCAATTACAGTTTGTAGTAAATCTCCAGAATCATAATAAGTGTTGATGAAGTATTATGATGTAATCTAATCTTTCCAAACAGAAGAGGAAGCAAATCAGTGAGAGAGAGAGAGAAACAGTAAGACTGATAATAATCAAATGATTTATAGACTCAAAATCAACATCTTCAGTCGAGTTTCAACCTTGATTTCTAACTTTTAAACGAACCAGTCACCAGCAAAACACTTAATAACATTTAGGAGCCGAACTCCAGATGTGTATTTATTACTTCACATACCCACAGTTGTACTGCCTTATTTCCATTAACTTAATTATCGGCAAGCAAAAAAAAAAACTAGTCCATTATATTAACAAGAAAAATAAGCTTAAAGCTAATAAATTGCAGTCGCAGCAAAGTCCGTAAACCATTTCAGTTATAGACGATATAAATCACGTGCTACTCAAAATCACGACAAATCGAATCATTGGAACTGCAGCTCGTGAGAAATCACGACTCTCTGCCACTGAGTCAGATTAAAGCGAAGAGGCGACGTGACGTCAACCGTGTGTCCAACTTCTAGAAAAATAAAATCTAAATGTAATTATTATTTTAGTGTCTCATAGCAAGTCAATTAAGTTGGACATTAAAATCATCACTGAACAGTAGAACCCCCTGTTTTGTTATTTACAAGAAGTAAATCGGCATAAATAAATATTCTGTGTAAAACTGTCACATGTAGCTGTAAAACTCCTTTTTGGAAAAAAGGGTTTCCTCTCTCTCTCTCTCTCTCTCTCTCGCTCTCTCTGAGGGTTCAAGTCCCAGCAGGACGTTCTATGTGCTTCCTCTCATTTGTATCCCTCCATAATCCTTCCCTCGGCAGTTGAGGCCGATAAACGGGCCTGTCAGGGAGGAAGAATAGGTCGGGGGAGCGGAATTGTTCGCTCTCTATGAGGAGAAACACAGAATGGCTGTTGGAAGCGAGCGGACTGAGGAGAGAGAGCAGGGAGATGGTAACTGCGTCCATATGCACATATACACGTTTACAGCCGGACAATCAACCACCAACAGTAAACATCACCGAAGAGCAAGCGTCAGCCTAATGTGCACAAACAAAGCCCCCACAAAAAATCCTCCCGGTGAAATATGAATTATGAATTAACATGAATTATGGCCCTGCAGGACGGAGGCGCCTGCTCATTAATCAGTGTGTTTTCAGCAGAGTGGGAGAAACACACCAAATTCCCACTGTGTCCATTCATCTAAAAACACGTAGACACACGTACAAATATGAAAGGAGGATGAATCTGTGCTAATACAAGTAAGAAAAATTAGATTTGGAATCAATTAAACCCATTGGGTCAGTTACCGGCTCACACTGTTTTTTATTAAAATCATTATTGGACTATTTTATACATTCAGTGAAAAGTTTTTAAAAGTTTGAACATGGTAACTACAGTATGGTTGAGATACAACAAAGTAAAAGGTTGATTGGTTTGTTGGATGGATGGATTGAAGCTGTTCTATGACTACAAAAATATTGAACATGGTACAGAGGTGTAATTTATGTGTAAGGTTAAATGTAATATTCATATTTCCAGTCTCAACTCGTCTGTCGACTCGTTCAAATCAACTTGTGTGTGAGAAACTGCGATGATCAGCACTGAGGCTGCAAAATGTCGAATTAACAATATCAATAAATGACTGTTTTTCCAGCTGTTTAAGAACATCACAAAAAGCATTTGCTCCTTTAAGCACTGGCCCCGTTTCATGAGTCACGAGTCCTCTCTGCCCTGACGTACACTCCCAGCCTCCCCTTTAGCTCCTCTCCTCAGGAGGATCCCTGCTGCTGTGTTAAGTGCTCCTCCATTACTGTGATAAGTCAGGTGAACTCCCTAAAATAGAGCCTTACAGCAGAGGCACAGTCAATGATGTAAGCTCCGGGAGCCCATTCTGCCCAGAATTCTTTTTGCAATTGTGAATCATTACTGCAGCAAGACGACCTGGCAGGGACGAGCAAGGCGCGAAAAATCATTTGAGCGCCGCAAGTGCCACAAGAAAAGAGTCCTGGAAGTCGAGTGTGAGAAAGAAGGAGGCCATGAGCGTTCAAAGGAATCACTGATCACAGTTTATCACTTTACACGTCTGCTTTGTTTACTAAGAATAATAAAGAGCTGCGACGGTATTTTTATCAACTATTTCAGCTGCATTTTTCAGGCGTACATCTCCTGTGTGACAGAACTTATTCACTCCTCTGCCAATCAATCCAGCTCACACACTCCGTAACGGCTCCAACTTTAAACGCACTATATCCCCATCAACGGCGAGCTGAAGCGTATTTCTATGCTTCAACTCTATTTTCCTGCGAGTTACACACACACACACATTGTGCACAGTGATCGTGCACTGGGCTCCGAGAGCTTTTCAAAAATGTGGGTGACCTACAACTCAGCACTGTGGCTGAACTCGTCCTGTGCAGACACACGCAGGGTAATGGAGCCACTGGTGCTGACGTGAGGCCCTTTGTGCAGCTCAAGCAGCGAACGCCACAACAGTTAAGAGCTTTAGTCCGAGGCAGCAGGTTTTTTTTAAATCAGAGGGGAAAGTGCCGCCCACACTTCAAGCACAATCTATAGAATGTTGGAACTGAATGGGTTAAAATGAGTTGTTATCTCTGTGTTGTTATGAAATAAACACACACCGACAGTTGTGGTCGACAAACTCTTTGAATTCAATGAGCGATGAGTCATCACAACAAGCCCGACTGGCTGGAAACACGTCTGGATTGAGCTCCACTCAATGTTGAGATTATCGTGCATAAGGGGAAATTTGGCATTATTGATCGTACATTGTACTGAGGGCAAAATAATAGTACAGATACGATAATTATCATTCATCTGGCAATGCTGCCGTACAGCCAGATTCCCTTTGGTGCTGTCGGTTAGTAAAAGCTTCGATGAGTCATGTTTGTAAAGGTTGCATCGATATTTTAAACGACACAGTGCCGAGGACTGTTTCTGTCACGTGTGGTTTGAAGAGCTCGCAGATTGGACGCTGGGTGCGACCGAACCGGCGGCGGCAGCAGCAGCAGAGGATGTGCAGCGAGTCTGACGCCTTAAACCAGACGGGCCTAATATGAGACGGCAATTAGATGAGGTCAGCTGACCCACCGGCTAATGTGGTGCTACTCACACCGTCCGCCTGCAGCTGCCTTTACAAGCATCACTTCATAAAACACTCTGTGGTGACACCAAAAAAGCACCTTTTTCTTTTATTATCATTGAAATTTAAAAGAAACCAGATTATATAATATCTCTCAACTATAAATTGATGGAAGACGGGATTTGAGGACAATCTTGAGCAAAGTTTGGGGGAAATAAAAAGCCTCAGCCGCTGTGATGTCACTGTCTGAGGTCGGGACACTTTGTTCTGCTTCCTGCTGAGGGGAGCGGCCGTGATTAACGCCCATGAGGGAGCTAGTTCATGTTGTAATTTATGTAGCGCATTGTGTTGAGGACATCTTTACATTGTGAAGCATGTATCCGCAGCAGCTCCTTCCCCCGAGCGGGCTGTGGGCTCTCTGTCATTCAGACAGGCCGGCTGTAAAGACGCTGCTGACAACCACAGTTTCAAATAAAATTGCTCTCGGCACTAACAACTTTATCTGGATGTTTTGCCCTTCGGATATACTCCGAACCAAAATGCCTGCGTTTCTGTCACTATCTGTCAGCGCTTCAACCTGGAGATTTATCCCAGCGACAGACAGTCAAACCCAACAAGGCCAGACCCTGAATCCCCCAAAGATGACGACAAGCCAAGGACCGGAGCTGTGACACTTTAATCGGCCGCACGGAAAAGATGAAGCTGAAGCTCTTTTTGTCTCCATCCTCCATAAAAAGTCTTACTCTGTTAAAATCTCTGTCCCTCTCGCTGGTGTCTCACAACTCAATTAATCAACTCACCACCACATCTGGAGGAAATCGAAACAACCTCTCCCTCTGCTCCCTTTTTTTACAATATTCCATTTTTCTCGAGCTCACGCACCAGGACAGAAAATCAATTCCTTCACGGGAACAAAAAGACGGAAACAAAATTAAAGCCAGTCAGAATAAATGGAAATAATGTTGAAGAACACAGAACAGCCTTTTCTTTGTCATTTCACACATTCAAGTCCATTATAAGTTCATTATTTCATATTTAAGTTTCCTGTTTTGTCAGGAAAGTCTTGAATGAATAATATCAGCGAAACTAAGGGGATCATTTGGAGGAATCTGTATTTATGTATAAATGTGTCATCTGTTCATCTGAGTTACAAATACAATCTGTTTTATTTCCAAGCAAAACAATTGAGCAATAACAATATACTGACTAAGAAGAAAGTTTATTCAATGTCCCAGCCAATCAGAGGCCAACGTCTCCTGTAGCTGTGATGTAAAGATAAAGTAAAACAGAGGAAGCTGTAAAATCTGTTCATCTGGGTTAAGTTGTTGTGCAGCACGAAGGAGGTGAGGCAGCTCGGCCCCCCCGATCCTCTCTAATTCAACACGAAGGCTGGTTAATATTATGGCACGAGGTCTGGCCGTGTAAATAAAACAGGGGCTGAGTGCTCTTGGCTGCGTCCGGGGATTTCTAGGTACAGTATGAAGCCGTCCTGCTGTCAGTTACATCTCAACAACAGTAGGAAGCGTTTCCCCCAGCGGACGCCTGTCTGATCCAATCCAGATGTAAAGCTCGGGAGGACGGGGTGGGACAGCTGCTCTCTGCATTAGATACCCACGTTCTATACCTACCGGCAGTGGCAGCGATTTCAGCACTTGAACAAATAAAGTACTCGGTTTAAACAAAGTGACGTTGAAGAGGGCAGATATGAGTCTTTCTCAGATTTCACATCGGTATCAGCATTTACGTTTGCTAGAATCAAGAAGAAGTGTTTATTTCATAGGTTCAAGTTCTGTATGTCTGGTTGTATTTGAGTTTTATTTTTATTTTCATTTATCCATAATAAGGTTTATGGTTAAACTGTGAAATATTAAGCCTCATTTACATTTCTTTGTTCTAAAACATTTGACAACCACATCTTACGAATCTTCGTCAGTATCAGAATTGTATTTAAACTTTTTTTAATTAAAAAATCTATTACTCCCTTATATGGGTGTAAAGTAAAAGCTAAAACAATGATGTAAAAGTGAGTAGCGATGCTTTATTTCCTCTCACTAGTTGAGGAAGAAGAAGTTTGATACGAAGTTTCCTTGTTTTTGTCAGTGAAGCTGCAGGAGAAGAAGATGCAACACAACTTTCTTCCCTGTCAAAGATAATTTGCTCTGAATCGTGCAGATGCTCTTTGAAGAGTCTGTGCTTTTTCTTTTTCTGCTTTTTCCACACGATGACGCAAACCAGGATGTTTTTCACGAAGACAACGATCTTATAGGAAAAGTTATTTAAGGATGGACGGAGAGAAGAAGCCAGCAGCTTCAGGAAGGGAGAAGATTCAGGACCAAGCACCAGACGAGTTTCTGACCAAATCAGTTTATCTTACTATACCATGGGAATTCTGCATATACATATATATAATTCTCACGTTATAGCAAGATATTGTGTCTTTGACTACAGATTACTGCTGCACACTGTTGTCTGTTTTGTCCAAATTAACAAAAAGATGGACTTTTGGACAAGACAGGTAAAAGAGTAAACTTCCCCTTAATTATCAGGACTAATCACGTTGTGTTTGGGTCTTTTTCTCTGTTGTAAATAACACAAGTGTTGTAAATAAAGTTCTGTTCTGTTCTGTCCTTGTGTTGAAGCTGTAGGTTGTACGTCTTCTTGTCAGCCTCCACTTATCCAGTAGCAAAGTGCCCGAGGCTACGGCTCATTAGTTACCATGCAAACAAGATCGCTATTGATATCTCTTAACGAACTGCCACCTCATCAGTTCGATTTCCTGTTAACTCAGTCCAGACAACGAAAATCAACATCCAGCAATTAGTTTCGGGGCCGGGGGGGATTAGTCTGCAGGGCTCGGATATGGTGAAGATATTCATTACACTAAATGGGGCCTGTCTCTGCGCTGCTCATGGGTTCAGTGTTGTCACTCGTCTGATTGGACGTAATGGTCCTCAAGGGCTGGTCCGAAGACGTCAGAGACTGACGGCTCCGTCTCTTCTTTGGGACGTTTGACCCTGGACTTAACGCTGCAAACTGCTGGTTCTCTGTAAAGAATTCAACTTCTGAAACCATACTGAGACAATCTGCTCAGATATATGAATAAATCAACTACAAGATACAGAATCTTCTGAATCAGGATCAGGATGCTCATTCAAATGAGGTAATTAGAAATTAATTTCAATGATGATAATAACAGAAAAAGTGATTATGAAATAAAACTTACTGCATTTTATTTTAGGAATTCAACACTATTACTGTTAAGTATTATTCTATGTGATATTATAATCTTCAAATGTATAAATTTAAATTAAATTTAAAACAATAAAGCAACTAAATAAAATCAAGCAAATAAAACTGTGAATTGAACTGAATGGGATAAAAAAACAAGAAATAAAAGATTCAAATCAACAATTAAAAATACATGAACTAATGCTGAAACATGTATAATTATATATTTGTATATTAGATTATTTTTGACAGGTTTGTAGAAGTGATCTCCAAGCTTCAGACCCTTAATCATATTACATAAATAATCTTTTCTGGGGGGTGAACTCCTGGCTGTCTATGACTAGGTGAATAATACAACAGTTTATAAAGCATTAAAATGTGAAGTTAAAGTAAAAATGTCCTTGAATTACAGATGCACATATAGATCAGTATCAATCAAATGTCAGAATGTAAGATACTGTTAAAATACATTTTATTTCTTTGCTCGTCTGTTTTTAAAATGAAAGGAAAGCAACAGCGGCCTTTTACATCAGTGCTTTGCGAGCACAGTTTGCAGGCAGAGCACAAACAGCATCGCTGGGCGTAACTATGTAAACCCCACGGCCCTGCTCCAAATAAGTGAGAAAAGAATGATCTCATGTGATAAAACCTCAGCACAGGAGTTGAAAACAGGCCCCTCGAGGGCAGGAAATGACTCCCAGCATGTCAGGTAACTGCTTCGGAGAATAACAAGCAGTGATGCATGTAAACAGCACATATAGAAGAACTGTAGTTAGTGAAATGTTAAACTTAAAGCTTATCAATTGTAGCAAAACAACACAACAACCGCTCTGCTCAATAAACAACAGTAAAGCTTCATCTATTTACACAACTACAAGTGTGAGCAGCAGCAGCAGAGACACATTAAACGTCTTCATCACAACCCACTGAAAACGATGAAGAAGCAACTTAGAGTGTCGCTCAGTAGAGCTCGTTTCCTCCGCCAAGGCCCAACAGTCCCCTTCAGTCCAATCAAGCTGCACCAAATCTCACACACTCAGAGAAATTAGTCCTCGAGACATGATTGTTCTCATCAAGAGCCATGAATTATTCACCGGGAAAATGGTGAAACTGTCAGAAAACAAAAAACATAAACAACAAATCTCACAATGTTATAGAATGAAAAACTAATTCAGGATCCAGATGCTGTTCTGCGTGTCTGATGTGTGTCTGCTGCGCGTCTGCTGCGCGTCTGCTGCTCGTCTGCTGCGCGTCTGCTGCGCGTCTGCTGCGCGTCTGCTGCGTGTCTGCTGCGTGTCTGTTAGTTTTTGCGTCATCCTGCCAACAAACGCAGATGAAAACATAACCTTTGACCCTGAAGTTTCCTTTCCGGGGCCAAAATAATCAACATTTTGTAAAAAACACGTTCCCCTTCTTGCAGAGAGTTAAACCAGAAGAACAATCTGCTCCAAGCGAGGAGGTGCATTCTCCGAGATGTCGAACTGTGACGTTTACAGCACAAGTTGATGTATATTTAATTTCCATGCAGCGTGGATCCTCTGTATGAACTCTCTCTCCTCCACGAACCCAAACTCCCGTTCTCCTCTTGTTGTGAAGTGTAACGGTGTAATATTCATGACGTGCCTCTACCTTTTAGTAGCACTGCCTCTCTGTGTCATGTTCTTTTCTCATTACGGTGCCGCAGCGGAAATGACAAGGTACAAGAGCCGAGACCGTTTTTTATATCCAGGCGTCTTCCTCTTCCAGATCCGAGTGAGGGAGGATGAAGCCTAATGGACAACGTACTGTACCGTGTCACTTCCTGCTCCTCTTCTAAAGTGACTTATCAGCCAATTCGTACTCAGAGACTATTAAAGCACCAGTTAACAATCAGTTAACAAACAGTCTGTGGTGAAAAACTCTCTTTTAAAAGAAGCAGCAAAGGACAAATACAACCTAGAAGATGTGCACTCAGCCATTTCACTGGCTCCTTATGTTCTGCTTTGCTCCTTAGTCTTAATAACACTAATAATAATTATAATAATAATAACCTGCCGTCTAATGCACTGACCCGAGCAGAGAAACTAACAGGGAGAGTGAGAACCTGCAATAAACAGGCTGAGAGCAGAAACAGTATCGGTGCATTAATTGCAGTTCCATTAGCTGGACGGCTGCTTTTTTTTTTTTTTTTTATGCTCTCAGCTGCAGCAAAGGTGAATATTTTCTGCCTCAACCCTCCCACACACAAACACACAAACACACACACACACACAGACACAGAGACACACTCAGACATTTCCATTACTGAGCTGGGGTGGATTGCGTTGTGGTGATCGGACACGGGGCCGTGGACGCTGGCCTGACTGACGCGTAGTCTCAAATGTATTTGGACTCACAATAATAAACAGTTAGATTGTGTATTCAGTGTTGTAATAAACAACATTGTGTCCTTGTCGTCGTTCTGCCGGCATTTTGATGTGTTTGACACATCTTGTGGTTTCTCACCTCTTTGTGGTTGTTTTGTGTCTTTTTGTCTTACACTCATTCTGCATGTGTTGTGGTTGATTTTCATTTTGCAGTTGTTATATATGTGTTTCTGCTCATTTTGTGTGTCCTTGCGGTCATTTAATATGTCTTGGTCATCATTTTGTGTCTTTGTACTCCTTTGGCATGGCATTCGGTTTATTTCCTTCCCTTTGCAGTTGTTTTGTGCGTCTTCATGGTCCATTTGTGTCTCTTTGTTATCGTTTTCTATGTCTTTTGCACGTCTTTTTGTGTGTTTTTTTTCGTCATCTCATTGTGGTCGTTTTGAAGCTCTGCATTCTTGTGTACTCTTTGCGTTCACTTTGCATCTCTTTATTTGTGTCTCTCTGATCATCTTGCATCTCTCTGCAGTTGTTTGTCTATTTGTAATTGTTCTACGGTCCTTTGTGCTTGTTTTTGTATCTCAGCTTTGTTTTTATCTTGTTCTCATTTGTGTGTTTGCTTGTGTTTGTTTTATATGGGGAGGGAGGGGCTAATCTCCCTCTTTTTTTAATCCGTCCTCTCGTCCTCTCCCCCCCCCCCTGCTCTGCTTTTCTTTCTCTTTGTCCGACGAATGCAAAAAAGGCAAAAAGGGGGAAATGGAATATTGAAAGAATGAGGGCAGTGTATTTGTCATGGTGGAATTGAAATACAGTACAAAACCACAGCTGAATAAATCTTTTCACATGGCGAGAAAAAGCTCTGAGCCATTTGAAACAATGTGGAGGCTCAGTGGCAGGAAGCCATCCCCCCCGAAACGCTCCAACTCTGAACTTTCAAATCAACTTAGGCTCAGCAAAAAGGTTCGGATCCCCTTTGACGTGAAGTGTTAAATATAAGAGATGAAGGACAAATCATTCTTTTGATTTAAGGCACAATAGCACCTCAGTCAGGTTGAGGGGAAAGATCACGGTTTGGGTTAAAATAAGCACTTTGTGAAGTGTTGGACGACCCTGACCCAGGTCTGATGGGATATGTAAGTCCTCCAGCGAGTTCTGGATGTACCACAGGTTCTCCTCCCAGTTGGTCGGACCTGGAAAACGATGTGGAAGACGCACAAGAGGAAAAACTCTATCACTACCCAGAGCTTTAGACCATTGGTCACAGGCTCCCTCACATCCCTCAGCAAACAAAGGTTTTTAATGGTAAGTAATTGTTTATAATGGGAACTCTCTGAACTCCATATTGATGCATGTGCACTGAGAAAATGCCTAAAACAAATAAAGTTAGACATGATTTGTCCCGATCGATCGTATTGACACGAGTTTGAAAACTCAGAACGAGCTGCCCACTCTGACCTGAAGCAGAACGGAGAACTGTTCGCTAACTCCATTTACTGGTGCGGTAGTTTCTCTGAGGTTGTGACCTCCCATATACACAATAAGGGCCCATGGTGTAGGCTATAAATCAAGCTGAAACAAATGAGGCTTGTTGATACATGAAATATTCATCAAGCTGTAATGAATGGCTCACAGTGTGGAATTAAAGTCAGCAGCAGCAGCAGTCTTTATGCTCTCCTTACACAAGCACAGGAATCGGCAGTTCCATTTTCAACAATCATTATTCCGGCCATTAGCTACTGTATTAGCTACCGGAGGCATTTCTAAATCAGCCACATATAGATTTACAAACACACACACACGCGTATCGCCGAGTCCATTAGGGCCGCTGCGTACGAATCAAACAGGAAACACAAACCCCCGCGCTCCATCGCTGAAAATGAATATATGCAAAGCAACGAGCTGCTCCGGCTTTTAAACCATCAATCACGTAATAGTCCTGAACTAAGACATGGGAGACAGGAGGCTGGGTGAGGTTTCAACAGGTCAATCAAGACGGGGACCGAAGACTTTCAAGGTCAGAGGGTCTTGAACGTGAAGTTGCATGTTTGAGGGGTTTTAATCAGGACTTTATTTTAATAATTGAGGAAACTTTAAATTGGTCCAACACCAACCTCTACACCTTTCAAACTACATCCTCTCAATGCTCACACACCTATTTGTCATCTCAGCTCGGCTCGACGAGACGCTACTCTCGACAGATATTCCTGACACCCTCTCGCTGAGCGATGTAAGGAAACATCCGCGAGGCATCGGCTTCTCCTTTTGTCTGTCTCCTCATCTCCTCCTCGCTGCCTCTCTCTCAGGACATGAAAGTGGTACCTTTGCTTTCAGGCAACTCTCAGAAAGCCTGTTAGGTATCTGACTGGAGACAGCCGAGTCAAACGGAGAGAGCGGAGGAAGAAGAAGGATCCAAATAAATGAACTTCAGAGACTATCGGCAACACGGGGAAAGACGGGGTAAGTGAGTGCTAAAGCGAGACAAGGATAGCCCGCAGGATAGAGGGAGGCTAAAATAAGACAGAGGTGGGGGTGTTGTCGAGTGAGAGAAAAGATAACCAGACAGAGCTGTCTCTTTCTCCAGTCCTCAACTTTCCACCTCCTCTTCTTCACTTTCACCATCAAACTTTTACTTCCTCTCAACATATACAACTTGGTTTTATTGACGATTGCTCGTGTGGGCATTTAGAAAACTTTTGTATTAAGTGAGTTTCTGGTGCAGCAGAGTATCTGTTATCGTTGTGGGTATGATTGACTCAGAACTGCTGCGAGCGCTGCAGCGCTTCATCGAAAGTGCTGCAGGAAAGTTATCGACAGAGTCTGGAGTCAAAACAGGGACACGAACCGATAACTGAACATCACCTGCATTAATATCAGGAATGTTTCTGTTGAAGGCAGCGTAAATTAGCCTTAAGGCGAATTTGATTACCACTCCAGAAATATGAGATGAATAAAAACCACATCGAATGTCCACACATGGTTGTCTTTTGTAATATAATAGAGTTTGTCCAATTGACTTGTGACTCAAGGGGCTTTATACTGTTGGATAGTTTCTGAAACCTTGGATTGTGAGTTAAAGTTTATCTTGTTTCTAATGTTGACAGAGATTCTTCTGTGACACAATAAACCTGCTTGAGCTAACGACATGTTGACCTTGGATCCTCTGTCGTTTTTGAACAAGAATCAGAATCATAGACAAGAAAAGCAAAACAAAGATGTAGTAAAGATCCCCTTTGACCATATTTGGATTTCCCGACGGCAGGAAAACGCGCCTCAAAACGTGAATTAACACTCGGGCGTATTTGACGCTTCCTCAATAATGAATAAGTGCTTTGATTCCCCAACAACGATAAAAGCCAATTTACATGGGATATTCCGCCTTTGATTTGTAGCACTGAATATTTATTGGCCGATTAAAAGAGTTACAATCCAATCAAAGCCAACGGGATAGAGGATATAAACGGCCCCACCTGTGTGGCCCATTAAGAACCACTGCATCATAAACGCACGGAAACCACTCCGCTGGCGAGGAGTGAGAACATCAGGCTGCAGCTCCTGGAAAGGAAATGGTGCTGTTGGAGGGCATCACGCACACAACACACACACACACAACACACACACACACACACACACACACACACACACACACACACACACACACACACACACACACACACACACACACACACACACACCTTTGCAGCAGTTGAAATCATTAATTTCAGCAGTTACTCACAAAGTGGAGCTTCCATTACCATCGTGAATATTCTCAGCCACGGTGCGTGTTAAGCCTATTTACCACGGTGTCCTCCATCTTTTTGTGAAATTACAGTCGGTGGGCGGCGGGGGTGGGGGGGGCAGCGGTAGATGTCTTACATTAACTTCCCTGGAAAATCGTCTCCTGGCGGATGAGACGCTAACTTTTCTTCTTTCGCGGGGATCCGACTGATTTATGTGATTTCTAAACATTTCGGTGAGCAAGCGATCCTAATGACTTTCATGGAGTTCACTCGCCTTTCGGAGAAGACCTGGGAGGCATAAAGCGAAGCACAATGCAGACGAGAGAAGCTTCTGCAATTAGTGAGAAGTGCTGTCTAAGGTGGGACTTCCCAGGTGAACACACATGAGTAAGCAGAGATCGTGATGAGGCGGCCGGGTGAAAGTGGCTGAGCTGGTCGGGTTAGCAGATGCTTTAATATTTTCTTCTTTTTTTTAAAAACCTATAAGAGCTGACACGTCAGTTTGTATTCAGTCCAACATTGTTGTGATGACACATCCCTGCTGTGCAGTGACGATGATTCCACTGATCAAGTGTTTACATTTTACATCGGAGCAGTGCTGCAGATCTTGAGCATTTTCACTCAGGAAACATATAAGTTACTAAATGTCTTTATTGCATCTTAGATTAAGTAGAGATGCAGAAATCTGTCTAACGCTGAGTAATGGCTCACATTTCCATCCCCTCTACCATTTGCACAGGTTATAAATGGCTGTACCGTACGTAAAGGATTTGGAAGACTGATACGAACACTTAAATATTTAAATTAAAAGATGCAGGTACATCGAATTTGCCCGCGTTGCATAAACTTCACCATTTATCTCTCAGTTTACATTCTGCCTCTTTGACCATCGCGTTGACAGTGAATGTTTGTTAGTAATGAGGAGATTTCCTGTCGGTCAGCAGTTCCCTAAAAGGCAGGAGAAGGTAAACTTCACTGCAGGTTTTTACGATCGGAGCAGTGAATTAAAACAAAGCACCAAACTGACGGGACCAGATCTTTTCATTTCTCACCAGCAGAAAAAAGCCTTTTTTCTCTCGTGCAACACGGAGTGAAACCGAAACTGTGCCCTCACGTCCTTGGTCGCTGTTATTAATCACAGGGATGTTCAAATTGCTGTTAAATCGTCCGTGGTGCAAAGTAAACCTTGAGGCAGGATTTAAGCTCCGCGTTCTTTATCTATACAAACGTGAGGATGTTTTATATCGTCTCACTCGTTCCCTCGCAGAGCTCTGATTAATTATACCATGTCTGACCTCTTATTGTTCCCTTTGTTCTCTCTCGGTTGCTCTTAACCTCTTCTGATCTCTCTCCTTCTGTCGACTGAACTCTGCTCCTGTGTTTCGGATGAAGGGGAAACTACTTGCTCAGTTAAACGCAGCGTGAAACCAACACAATGTCTGTTCCTCCTCGTTTGTTTTATGATGTGCAGAACGCCACATTTTTCCTCGTTTCTGTAAAAACTACATTGTGACATAAATCAACCGTTTTCCTCTTTTACTGCTAATGACTTTCTCTACGAGCTCCAGGTTGAAAGGAAGGTTTGTCTCATGAGTCGGGGTTTTTGTGGGAGTTACTTTGGATGGGACGCTTTAACCTTGTTTGTTTCTAATGTACAAATTCTGCATTTCGAATCAAATCTAGTTGCTGCCTGGATAATGATCTTTGCTAACTTTCTTGTTTGGGATTTTCTCTGTCAGATGGAAATTTGAAACAATTACTTCCTAATCATCAATAAATGATTGATAATAGGAAAATAGAAAAACCTGTTGTGGCAACAGTGAGTGATTTTTTTACCCCAAAACTGTTTTACTTTGCTCATAAAGTAGCCACGTGTGCTTTTGACACATTTGCCCATGTTTTTATTACAGAATCTTACGTTATTCATCTAAGGTTTAGATCCTGTTAAACATTAGGATTTGGAACTAAAAACCAGCACAGAAACAATACGGGCTGAAATGTGGAAGGTCCTCATTTGTATACAAAGCCGTGGTGTGTGTTTGAATGTGTAGCAACACCAGAGTGATCCCTTTTCACTTGGTTAATGTTACTCTCGTCCTTGAGCTACAAATGCAAATGGCAGAAGGCTCCATTTTCCCCAATGCACAGCTGGAGAGGCATTTTAAAGTATCACTCCTCACCTCCTCCATCAATCCCACACACACACACACACACACACACACACACACACACACACACACACACACACACACACACACACACACACACACACACACACACACACACACACACACACACACACTACTTGTCGGGCAGTAACAGGCAAACTCAAATTCATTAAAAACGTTTCCACCTCTGCCCCTCGTGCTGCAGACGTCGTTTTCACACAGGAAGGCCACAACCTTGATTTATTTACCTCTTTTCTCGGGCTTCTGCTCCTTGAGTGTCTCTTTTTTCATTTTTGTCATTTCCCCCCCCCGTGCGTGTTTCAGTCTCGCTGCCCGACTCTGTACCGGTAACCAAACAGTCCTCGCTTGTAAGTCAGCCTGGTGAGCGGTGAGAGGGACGGTCTTTACTCTGACACCGAACAAAACTCTACACAAACTCTGATGGATGGTCCTGACCTCGCGCTGCCGGGAATGATGGTAATGTGTGTGTGTGTGTGTGTGCGCGCTTACACATAAGCGACCTTTTGCAGCAGCATGACAAGGCCATTGATCCTGGCCTGAAATTGGACAGCATCAATGCAGACACGTCCAGAGCAATATGTGTGTGTATGTATGTGTGTATTAGTGTGTGTGTGTGTGTGTGTGCCTAAGACTTTGTGTATCTATGTGTATATATGTGCACAAGCTTGGAAAGTTCAGAGATCTTTGCATTTCATAGATTTTGCTTCGATTTGAACGATTATTTTTTTACATCTTGGGGACGATGTGCAAAAACGACTTTTCTTTGCATGGTGCAAAATGGAACACAGGCAAGTGTTCCGGCTGCGTTTAGTGGAAAAGGAGTAATTTGCCTTTTCAGTAGCAGATTTAAACATGTTAATTTTGGTGTAAAACGTGTATAAGGCGTAACTTTTGCTTTGTACTGATGATTTAAGCTGGAACCGACAGTCCCTTCACTTTCTCTGTGCAGAAAACAGACCGGATCTTCGCTTCTGGACAGTCGGACATCTTAAATAACTGCTCCTGCTCCACCACATCATGAAAGCCGCTCAGTAAACAGAACAACCAGAAGCCTCCACTGGTAGCAGCTCTCAGATAATGCTATATTGGTCCTCTGAAGGAAAGTATAGATACGAGGCAAAACCCGCCTCCGGGCTGTTTGCGCTGTGAGTGTGCTCATGTAAATATGATCCCGCTGCTGACATTGACACTTTCCACTTTCCATTTCATGCCTTCGTACTTCCCTGCAGCATTTCACAGTTCTGAGCTGCTAAACTTCAGCGGCCACAGGGTCACAGACTGTGTACATAGAGCTCATATCAACAGAGTGACTGAGGAGAAACAGCCGCAGAATGTAAAAGTTAAGTCTTTATCCCGTCTGATTCCAGATAACCTGAGCTGGGATGACATTACCATATTACTGGTGTGTGTGGTGTGTGCACAGGGTTATGTCTCTTTTTGCAAGATCCTGTGACCAAACTCATGAGTTACACAACTCAGAAAGCCGCTCTGCGTTTTGTCTCAACAAGCTGAATCAGGTAAGAGTGTAACGACCTCACGTGAATCCACATGGACGTAGTTTCTCATAATCCTCCACTCACCACATTCCGACCTGAGCCCAGTAACGACCAGTAGTGAAGATCAATGACCCACAGTCACACTAAATTCTCTCCAGCTCTGTTGATGGACCTTTCTCCAGAAACTCTGAATAATGTCACCCAACAACTGGACTGCGTGGGTGACAAACAAACAGGAAACAACATTGTAGTTAGTTTCCTGCATAAAACTTTGCCCTAAAACTTTTTAGTTTTATCGTGGAGCTGAAGGCCTCCTGTTAGTGTGGAAATGTTTCTAGTCTCGCTGATCCCGCGGAGAATCGGCCGACCAGCCTGCAGCTCTGCTCAGCTCATTGTTTTGGTCCTCCACACCATCTGGTTGAGCCCCAAAGGCTCCCACTACTTCCCCCCTACAGAAAACCGTGGGCAGCGGCTCCCAGCACACAAACGGATTGTACGCTATCAGCACAGAGCCAAATGGCAGCGCGCTGAGGTAAACAAGTGTCTGTGCAGAGATGTAAACATCTAACAAGCCGAAGGGAGCCAAGTCCTCGTTAGGAGCTGGAGAACCAAACCACAGCTGAAAGACCAGTAAATATTAGATTTGTGTAATTATCTCATCGTAACAGCAGCACACGTAGAGCACCTTTGTCGTCATGGTAGCAACAACACAACCTATTGGAGCTCACCGGTTATCTAAATCTTCATCATCATGGTAAACATACGATTAATCTTGTCATGGTTTGGTTTGGTATAGAGGAAAAAACTACCTGGTTAGGTTCAGTGAGACATCGTGGATTAAGCAGCTCGCAAAGCTTAGAGGCAAAGACTGTTCATAACGATTGAGGACGCGTAGTTTCCACTTCCTGTCATCGTACAAGAATGAAGCTAAAATATCTTTCTGACGTAGAAACACAGACTGAGAGACACAGTCAGCTAGTTGAGATAGTTCCATGGTACAAATTTAACACTGAATGTACCTCGTTGTGTTGACGGACCTAATGAGGCTTTGATAACATGTGTTTGACTGAATTTCATGAGCAACAAACACTGGAAACATTTGAGGTTTTCAACAGAAAGAAAAACCCAAAGAGTGTAAGTGTGCGACAGTGCAGATGTGACAGGAGTGGCGATGAACCCCCCCCCCCCCCCCCACAGCTGTCACACACACACACAGTGAGAAAGAGAAGTAGGAGGTAATAAGAATGGAGATTAGACTTTCGATTAAACTGCTTTCTTATTCTCCAGCTCTCCAGCAGCTTTGCCACGGAGTGCCTGAGAAGCAGCCGCGGCCAATTCGCCTTCAGCGTTTACAAACAGAAACGACTTTGAACGCTCACTTCTGAGAGGGTGTCTGAGTTTCCAATCGGCAGCCGCAGCACTCAGAGGGGAATGTGTCAGCGCTTGTGCTGCAGGAGGCAAAATTGCGCTGGTGTGTGCACGTGCATGCATGTGCGTGTGTGTGTGTGTGTGTGCGTACGTGTTTGCTCATGCATATGCATATGGAACAAATGTGTGGCGATGTGAAATAAACAAAACAAGTGGGAAGCTGTCAGCAGATAGTAGAGAGGGTCACAGGAGACGGTGGTGACGGTGTGTGCACGTGATTGTACACAAACACATGCACTAAAAAAAAAAGCGCACACAAAGCAGGTCACGACTACAAACAGAAGTTCGTATAAAGACAAACTTCTGACATCACATCACAGACACGACGCTCGGTGGAGACGGAGATTCACACGTTTGCTTTTCAAAACAAATCAATCAATTTACCTCCAAGGTTTTTCACTGACGTCTTTTCACTTTCTGTTCTCAGCAAGAGTTTGGATGAAGTGAGGGAGCCTGTGGCAAATATATTTTATTTAGTTTCTAGTCAGCAAAATGAGGTTTTAATGATCTTTTCCACTACGCAGGAACTGAATGTACAAATCTGGAGAAATTTAGAACCTATTCCTGAGCTGTCCAAAAAGAAAATGTTCCAGGATCCCAAAGCAAACAGACGACAGTAGAAATTTAAATGGAACTCAGTAGGGCAAGGACTCCTATCTCACAATGCTCAAAATTCCTGGATTTGCCGATGTTTTACCGTCCTGCGGCCGATTTAAATCCACATTTACATCTGCTAGATCCGGAGTTTTACTTGGAGAGAAGGATTCATGAATTATTCCCTGGGGAATCGGTGGAAATGTCCAAAAAAAGTGGCAGAGGTAAGAAAAGTGGAACCAAAGGCTATATGTTGTGGTTTAGCAAAGTCTTATATATTGGACAACATATAATTCTTTCTGAAATGAAATGAAAATGTGTTTGTAGGTTTGGTGAGTTGCTGCATCTGTCAACATCTGTCAAAAAACCCCACAACAGAATCATTTGTTTTCTTTTGAACAGGAAATGTGTAACGTTTAACAGTGTGTTAGATGGACAGAGTACTTTTGGAGTCCTATGAACAAACTGATTATTCATATTACAACACAAAGGAGAATGTAAAGTGACAAACTGCTCATTAGTCTCGTTCCTCGGTTGTGCCTCTTTGAGCTGTAAACGCTTTTCATATCCCGCAGTTATTTTCTGCTGTTGTAGAATATCTGACGTCTTCAGTCTCTGAACGGGGTAGAAGAGCGAGAGAGAGAGAGAGAGAGAGAGAGAGAGAGAGAGAGAGAGAGAGAGAGAGAGAGAGAGAGAGAGAGAGAGAGACATAAAAGTTGAGCTCCAGCGTGAGAATTAGCCACAAAATATATCCAGAGGAAGTCTTGACAAGGTGTCAAACAGCCGCAGCAGCAGTTAGTGTGTGATGTGTTGCCTCAGTCAGCAGGAACAACATATGGCTCCATTAAAAATAACACAATTCAATTACCAGAACAGGTTCGATGTGCCAACACAGCAGCGCGACCAGCGACGGGAGGAGGAGGCGACTCAACTTTTATGAGTTGGGAGACAGAACGTCGGACATGCAGGGAAACTCAACATGTTAAATAAATCCTGATGACAAAGAATGAATATAAGAGTAAATGTTCTGTGTGTTTATTGATATCTTTCTTTTGTTCAAATGTAAATCACACAAAAGGTCTATGAAAGAGATTAGTGCACGTTTTGCTTCTGCGTCAGTGACGGTATATGAATGTGTTTAAATATAGAGTCTTTCTCTCTATATTTTAAACGCTTTCATGCCCTTGTTCCTGCTCGTGAGAAAAATGAAGTTAACACGTTTTATACAAAAAGAAACTGGGCCACTGGAGCATTACAATTAATTGGCAACAGCTACGAAATCCATTACACATAACCCAGAGCAGGGGCGGTGGATTTAAACGCGACACAACAGGTATTTAAACAACGATATTTCAAAAAAAGGTCAGCGTGAAATATTTGGACGCTCACAACAGAAGTTGAATCACACAGAAAAGAGCAGACGGAGAAACACTGCGTTACAAACTCAGCTGTCAGGAGCCGAAAGGCCTCGTACTATTTTCACCTCGCCAACCCCGAGGCTGTTTCTGCTCTGTGCTAATGACTGAGTGTGTTAAGGCAGCTCTGCCCTCCAGCACATCTCAGCATGTGAGGATGAACTAACAGGCGTCAAGTAGACACACACACACACACACACACACACACACACACACACACACACACACACACACACACACACACACACACACACACACACACACACACACACACACACACACACACACACCCATGTTTCTGATCCCAACCTTGAAACGATCCATTTTCAACCCACTGTCGCGCTAAAGGACCGACGCCGAACCCCTCAGTGTGTCAGAGAGAGAGAGACGGAGATGTGAGGAAGAACTGAGAGAGGAAAGGAACAAGGGAGCGGGTTAGTAAACGAGGGTGGGAAGGGAGGGAAAAAGTGATGGAGTAAAGAAAAGAGAGGTGGATGAAAGAAAAGACGAAACAAGCAGAGGAAGAGGTAGATGAGAAAAAGGTAGAAAATGGAGCTGGAAAGACAGAATGAAATATTTGAAAGGATTCAAAAAAGGGAAGAATGAAAGCAGTAATATAAGAAGATGTGGAAGGAGGAGAGGTAACAAGCAGAGGGACAGAAAATGGGGTAGGAAAGAAAGAGAAAGAGAGACAGAGAGAAACAAACAAAGAAGAACAAGAGATCAAGAAAGAGGAAATATGGTGAGGAGATGAGGAAAGGAGATAAGGAGTAAAAAGGAAAGGGGGATACAGAAGGAGGAGGAAAGAGGAGGAAAAAGGAACAGAAAAAGAATCAGGGGCTAATCCAGAATCTTTTTTCGCCCACATTTGCATGAAAATCATTGCTGCATCTGCACGAGACAAATGTCCTCATACATTTAGTTCAATTAGTATCATCAGCAGCTACATACTGATAATATTGTGCAGAAACTCAGGCCTCGGTGGAGCTGTGGTGCGCGGAGGCTGCGTCCCCCCCCCCCCCCCCCCCCGTCTCTAAACCATGACACTGCAGAAGTCCATAGGCCGAGAATAGCCAGAGGGCTTCAAGTGCAATATCACATTTTCATAATGAGAGCCAATGAGCTGTAAATCCCTGCTGACAGAGTTATGGAGTGAGGGGAGCGAGACTGAAACTATTAAACAGTCGCCTCCCTCCACCGCCAGCTTCCATATGTGTGTGTGTGTGTGTGTGTTCTCAGACACACTTTGTATTCACATGCCTTTTTTCAGCTTCAGCAAGAAAACAGCTGCATGTGACGCTCAGATTCTCCTGATTTATACGCCACCTTATTTTTAATTAAGAAGATTCCGTGTGTGTGTGTGTGTGTGTGTGTGTGTGTGTGTGTGTGTGTGTGTGTGTGTGTGTGTGTACAGAGCAGCAGATTTTTCTATAAGATCATAAAACCTTTATTGTTTTTATTGTGGTTAATTTTGTTGTCAGCACCTTCTGATTGAGGCCAAACTGCTGCAAGAACAAAAGGCTGCTCAGCTAAAAATATTCCTGTTGTAGAAGAATCAGAGTCTGAATCTGTTGCAGGTGAGAGCAGCTTTTTTGTTCATGCACATTCACAAACACACACACATCTATAAATTGAATGAATTTGGTTGGAAACGCTGCAGAGAACGTGAACAAACTTCCTGGATCGGCACCAAACTCCTTATATTAATACTTCACTGACCCATAAAACATCCTTCAAGTTTTAATCCAGCTACAGTTTTTATGTAGAAATAAAAAATACCCTCATTGATGAAGGCAACTGCAACTACGTCTGTTCCTGGAAGAACAAAAGATATTACGTTTGTTTGAGAAGCTCCACAACAAAGAAAATGACCAACCCTCCACTTTTCAGACCATTTATCTCGACTAAAGAGACAAATGTACATGTTGACATGTAGCAAATGAAAAGTCACACAGGAACAACACTTCCCCCGTCTCCCTCTCTCCGTCTTTCTCTTCCTACCGACTAAAGAGCGGTTTGCGTGAAGCGTAATGGATTCACTCTGCAATCCATCCTGCCACGCGGCGACACTACTTCCGCCGCCTCTCTAATTCTCTCCTCGCTCAGGATGGATGGCCAAACATCCCCGGAACTACCCGCGCACCTTTACCTCGACTCAACTGATCATCAGTTCTTGACTAACAGACGGAGAGAGGGGGAGTGGGAGGCTGAGCGGCAGCGAGGAAAGACAACAAAGAAATGAGAGTGAGGTGGGTAGAGAGGCGGAAATGAGACAGCGGAGGAGAAGGAGGGAAAAGATGATTGAGTCGAATCGTGTTTCTGGACCATTTTCCAGGTACTCAGGGAGAGAGAGAGAGAGAGGGATGTGCGTCTGAGCGAGACGGCGAGCAACACCTCGTACGGCTGCAAAAAATGACCACCTTTCCTCAGACAGACGGCGCAGCGCCACGTGATGGTGACACATTTTGGAGTTTCAGGGCTAAACAGCTGAAACAGCTTCAAAGTTAAAGTTTACTCTGCAGATGAGCAGGTTCACACAGTTTAGTGTTAAATAATACATGCAACCTTAAATGCGCAAGTTCTGGATTGATCAAATCTACACTTTGATTTATTCCAGAGACAAAAAGTTGATTCAGTCAATGGGACAAACGTTGGAGATCAGCCGCTGTGTCCGTTTGCTGTTTTCACCGCTGATACATTGACTTCTCTTTCCCATTAAGACCGACAAAGGGTCAGCGCGAATAGATGCCAAGGCCTCTTGTCGCACTAAATGCCGATCGTGTTTGGCTTTCACACACCGAGAACAACCATTAACCTCCATTCGTCTGCTGAACGGCCTCAATGGTGAAGTCAAACCTGATCAATAGAGACTCTCTTTACCCTCCAACCAGCCTTGGCAGAAACCTTCGATGTATTGATGCCGTCTTCTGCTGCCTGAGGAATCTGCAGGTGCTAAAAGATTCACACACACACACACACACACACACACACACACACACACACACACACACACACACACACACACACACACACACACACACACACACACACACACACACACACACACACACTCCATGGGTATCGTTTGTCCAGATTTATTATTTTCATCAGCATATAAAACACGTTACGATTGTTATTTATAAGTCCTAATAACTTTTAGATTATTTTTTCATTGGCCGGGTGTGGCCAAAGGGGAACAGTGCGTTTGCAACTCGTTCTTTTCTTTCCAGCTTCCTGCAGCTCGGCTCGGTTGCATAAGAAGAAATATGAACTCTGGAGTAAAACACAAGACAGAAATATGTACAGGCCTCTAAAAATCACTGGAAACCAATTGTGTAAATGTATGTCCTTAAAAATTGCTGAAAATCGTATTTGTTGGGTGTGTTTGTTTATGCAACATCACAGCTCCACAAAGGGGAAGTCAAATTGTATTGATCGCCCCCTGGTGGCCGGCTGCAGATTGGTTATAAACCCTGCCTCCTCCACATTCATTAATAAAGTAAAGGACACAGTAAATAGATTTTGTTGTGTTTTCTGTTCATGTTTCCGGTCAGTTTGGTTTGAGTTATTTGATGCTATAAAAACAAGGTAAAAGGTCATGATTGACAGCTGAGACTAAACACCACCACCTCTACTGCAGAGACTCCAGCAGCGAGAGGAAGTGAAGAGCAGTCGTCCACCTTTATTTACAGTTGATGGTTTAAACAGGTTTTGATTTGTTTCCTAATCACCCCTCGTTTTTGATGCAGATAAAGATTTCACTCAAGATTAATGCAGTTGCAACATCACAGGAATATGCACTAATGCAATATTTAACTTCCTTTTCTTCCTCTGCACATGTGCATCCTCACAAACAGGCACTGGCTGCTTTTTGTTTCTTTAATTAGGAGCTGGAGTCGGCCACACATCAAAGTTCTTTCAAAAGTCCTGATTTTGGCTCCTGGAAACTGGCAGCCGCCGTTATTATTCCTCATGGCGCTCTTCATCATGACTTGCATCAGAGATGCACTGAGACAGCAGTAAAACCTTTTCCACTGTTTAGTTTAGCTCGGCAGGCGAGAGGGGAGGTAAAGAAAAAGAAGACGAGCGAGAGGAAGGGAATGAGGGAGGAAAATAGACGAGGATGGAAGGAGGAGGAGGAGGAGAAAGGAAGAGAGAGATGAAGGTGAAGTGAGGGGGAAGTAGAGTGAGGGAGATAAGCGCCAACAAGGAAAGAGGACATTGACTTTTGATGTGTTTTAATAGAACATCTCACAACAAGGCTGGGAAGAAATGACTAAAAAAAGAACACACACACACACACACACACACACACACACACACACACACACACACACACACACACACACACACACACACACACACACACACACACACACACACACACACACACACACACACACACACACACACACACACACACCACTTCCTCTACTACACACAGACACCGCCTGCCACCCATATGACCGCAGCTGACGTTTAAATGAATACACTCAGACCCTTTTCTCCTGTCATACATATTGAATTCTGCAGCTGCCAAACACTCACAGATGTGACAGCAGCTGCGTTTCCATCTGTGTGTTTTCACTGGGACGCGCATCACATTAGAAACGCTGCGCAGAGGAAGCACGTTCTGACTTATTAATTCAGTGTCTTTTTGTGATGTAAACATGTCTGTTGAATGAAGTCGCTCTGGGGTTTGATGAATATCTGCCCATCAGGATCAGAGCAGAGACGTATTTGTGTTGTACATCATATCCTCTCATCACAATAATGGCAGCGATGACGCACCTCAGTGTGTCGGAATTCACCGCTGTCCTATTTCCCGGCGCTGAAACACGCCAATGCTCCAGAAAAACAGGGATTGTATTATAGCCTCATCCCAGAGCCCGATGTCTGGCTGGTGCATGCAGGGTGTGTATTATTGTATATAAAAATGACACAATGCAACACAGCTGCTGGTGTGTGTGTGTGTAGATATATATTTTTGTGATTCTATTAGTTTAGCTGTCAGACAAAGCCTTTTATTTAAGGTCCACTCCTAAATTTGTTTTATGCTTTCCTCTGCCCTCACTATGCATGTGGGTGCGGCAGCTCTGCGGCAAATTTAAAAACAATTCCAGTCAAGGTTGGAGACAGAAGCCTCCCAGGGTTCGGTGCTGAACAACAAAAGAACTGTGATTTGTGGATATGGGCTAAACAAATAAAAACTGATTGATTGATTCATTTATTGATATTTTAGGTCTCGTGCTACGAAAAAAGCACCACAAGTGAAAAAAATTATCTTTAAGACCTCAACGGAAGTAGAACACGGGTAGAGGTCACAAGACAAGGTCAAAGTCTTGTATACGGCTTGAACATGTGCAGTCAAGGAGCTGAATCAAGGACATATTTGAAAACTGGCACGGTAATATGCCATTTAAAGGTTTTAATAGAAATTTATGTATTGGATGTTGAGGGCAGGGGTGAAGGTTTTCTGTTGGGATGGTCTGGAAAGACATACTGAAGACTGTGGGTGGACGGAGCTTCCATCCGAACTGATTACAACCTGTCCCATGAGACGTGTGTGCGCCACAAACTGGAAAGAAAAGAATGGGTCAAGAAATCTGAGAGAAACAGAACCAGATAGAATTGCGAACAAAGGCAGTTAAAGTGTGAGGAGTATTTAATGTGAGTAGACAGGCTAACAGAAAAATGAACAAGGGCCGAAGACGGAAACATTGGAGTCACCAGGGAGCCGAACAGAAGCATGAAGTTGCACTGAAGAGACAAACAGACGGACAGACAAAGAGGACGGGGAGCACGGAGACTAAATGCACGAGGGACACAGGGATTGTTGGACACAGGTGAAACACGTCAGGTTGGGGCAGAAAAATCACACAAGCAGGAAAAGGGACAGACACGGGGAAATTAAACAACAGACACGCAGGGTTAAGAGACATCAAAATAACAATAATACGAGTTTAAAAGAGGCAGCGTAAGGTCGCTAATAGCTTAGCCACACTACAACCCATTTTAAAAGGTCCAACGATAAAGATCATTTTACCACTGGAGTGAAGTTGTAATCAGAAGGTGGTGGAGACCAAACTAGAGATAACACAAACCATTTAGCAAAATGTCAGACGAGTGCATATTTTCAATTCCTGTAAGTTCATCACCGCGAAACTTGAGGCCCTTTCGAAGCTTAATCGTTTCCACCTTCCTGTCTAACGCTCTACGCTATGTACTTGTTGTTTTATTTGCCTCAACTGTCATGGACATGCATCTTGTCTTGGAAAAACAAGTACATGGTTTATTAAAAGCCAGTTTCAGCCACGTGGTCAATAAGTAAAGTTGAAGGAGGGAAAGAGAAAAAAAAAGCTAAAGAGCTAAAATAACTTCAAGGTCCTACAGAGACGAAACAAAGCGAGGACATCAATGAGCGCAGACACGAGATGAAGGGAAATGTTTATGGATTTACAGTCAGACACCTCTCATCCGCATCCCTCTTTCTTCTTCCCTTCTCTCCGTTGGCCATGAAAGACATGTTGAAAGACGCGGCGGCGATCTGAATTAATCATTTTAACCGCCGCTGTGTAAACGGAGCCCTGCGATATCAAACATTCTTCGGGGGGGAGACACTTCTGTACGGCGAGACTCTAATTGGTTTAGCGAGCTGTTATCTTTGTACAGTAAAACAGTTCCATCCAGCGCCACTCGGTGGGAGGTGAGATCTCTATCTTCCCCCCTTCATTCACAGCTTAATTCAATTGGAGGGCAATTATCGACCACCCCGAGGCTTCAACATCCTTGTTGATTTCTGTTCCCATCAGGGAGCCTCCACCAGCACTGGGTGATGTCTGTATCGATGTGCCGTGTGTAAAACACCAGAACAGGCAGCTGCAAACGGGCGAGGATAGGGAGAGGATACGTGATGAAGATGAGTGGAGAAAGAGAGAAGAAGATGAAACAGGAGCAGGAACACGGCTCAGTTCTGAGTTCTTGAAAACTGTGTTTCTAAAACGCTGCGTACGGCGCCGTCCTTGAAATAAGCTGTTAAATAAACTCATTGGATCAATGACAAATGGGGATGAGAGGAGGGAGAGAAATGAGAAATTAAAGCACTACAGAGCGATAAACTCAGTTCCGCTGTGAGAATAAGCTCTTTGATTTTGGTATTGAGCATCAGAAAATGCCAGACTGAGGCAGACAACTAACTAATGCACTATTTATTTAGTAGTGGAGCCTCTCAAGCATTTTAACCTTTTGTCTTTTAAGCAGCAGATTCTTCAAAATAACACATTTCAGATGAATCGTGTCACCTCAATGAGACTAAAACCATTTGTTCTTCTTCTCCACAAAAGCTGCTCAACAACAAACGCGTTTATGAATGAAAACATCTGGTTAATTCACAGTTTGCCGATAAAGAAAAATGCGTCACTACTAAGTTGTTTGTGAAAAGACCATTTAAGGCAAATGGGGATTTTTAGAGCGTCAGAGTCACATATAGCATTTTTGTCTTTCATCCTTAAATTGAGACAGTTTAGATTCACATGAGATGAGAAAAATGGGAAATATGATCCATTATGTCCATACATCCAACGAAAATGATTTAACTACATTAAAATACATTTTAATAAAGTCACATTCCCTCGAATGTCGGTTTGCAGCTACTGACCGAAAGGTTTCTGGCAGAGTTTTATATCCGAGACGCCTTCAGTGCTGCGTCTCATGACAGAGGAACTTATTACACTTCTAATTTTACAGAAAATATCAAATTAACCTGAAGGGAAAACAGGAGCAGAGAACTTGTCAAGTTCATCACGAGATGACAACTTGCATGTGTGGATCTGTCGGATTCTACAGTCAGCGAGTGGCGATAATCACTCACATTCAATCACCATCAATCAAACTTAGAGGGAGTTAATCAGAGCAGCATGTCTCAAAAAGAAAATATCAGGATCAACGCTGCTGATCACCTGCATTTATACTTTTCTGCCCAACGACCTCCTGAGTTTATACAAGGAAACCGTTGAGGAGCTTTAAGGACTGGACCATAGACTGTAAATAAATAAAGATGGATGACCACGATCCAGAAATGAAGCCAAATTATCCTGCATACAAAAAGTATATAATGCAGCCAGCCACTAGGGGGCAGTCCAGATGATTTGGCTTTACATTTGGGGAGCGGCCCTGTCGTCCATCTTTATTTACAGCCTGAGGCGTACACTCATTTGCAAGTTTCTGGATCCCCCAGCGATTTATTCTTTCCAAACCTAAAATATGCAACAGATGTCACTCGGGGAAACACATCTGGGATTTCTGTTCACATCTCGTTTCCCCCGACTTTCAGCTGTCGCTAAAATTTTCAAAAGGTGAACTTTTCACGGCTCAGATCACTTCTCTCTCGACCAACTGCTGAGCTTTTCCTTTTCTCGACAGTCGATGCCTCTTCTCCTCCTCTGCTCCCTTTTCTCTCTCTCACACATACACAAACACACACACACAGACACACACACAGACACACACTTGCATGTTTAGAGCGTTTTGTCCCTGGAGCACAGCAACAGCGAAGCCCCAACTCCCCTGACAACTGTGAAATATGTACTTGAAAGCATCGAAGCTGTTTTAGCTCAAAATAAAGACGAGACGCTCCCCAACAATCTCAAGCAGGAGAGATTTCGGCCATTAAACATTAACACACACACAGGAAGCACTGTAGCTGAGCTGTAATGATGCACAAACACGCTGCGTTTGAAATAACCAACAGCAATAATAAGGTAACTGACACGTGTCGGCTCAATCGAAGGCTCTCTGCACGACAGAAAAGCAAAGTATTTCTTCACAGGAGTTACGTGATTTCATAAAACTTGGACAGCACCAAGAAACCAATATCTCCTGACCCTCAAATTGAAAGAAACGCCAGCCCAGAAGCAGCAGAGACAATGAAAAGAGCTGAAAACTTACTTTGAGTATTCTTCATTATCCCGGTCACAGCGAGAGTCCTTGTGCTTCTCCCAGTCTTTGCCGTGTTTGCACGTGGTCAGCAGGATAACATCTTCCGCGTTGTGGATGTGATACAGAGCGTTCCTGGTCTCAGACCCGATGCCAGTGAGGTACCGCTTCCCTTTGAAAACCAGCAGGTATTTCCTGGAGGGCGGCGCTTCGCTGAGAGTCAGATAACCTATCCCCCCTCCTTTCAGAGGGTGATCCTTGGAGAACAGAGGGATGGAGATATCAAAGTTTGGTCGGAAGTTGACCACGTCAGCGCTGGCCTTGGCCAACATGGCCTGGCCCACCTCGAAGCCCAGATCCTCTGTGTAGTCCGGCCAGGTGCCAGAGTAGAGGTTGAAAATGAGGTGGTTCCTGCCATCGTTCCACGTCGGCAGGCTCTGGATGCGGGACCTGACGTTCTGCACGAACTGGGCAGAGAGCTGGTCCCTGTCCAGCGTGTCCACGGCCAGAATAAAGAGACAGGCCCGCGAAGGGTCCGTGGTGTGGAAGCGAGACTCTTCCACGGACGCCAGGATCTTGTGGTAGGTCTCGGAGATCTCGTCCCCTCTCTGCGGAGGGTAGACGTAAACCCTGTAGCCCGACTGGCAGCGAGCGAAGTCGAAGCAGGTTTCCATGCGGCAGCGCTTGTTCTTGTAGATGTTGTCTCGGATGGCCCGTCGTTCCCGAGGGGAGGTGTGCTGGTGGTGGAGCTGAGGGCTGTCCTCCTGTAAACACACACACAAAGTTATCACCATCCAAAGTACAGTAACTTTACATTGCTCATCTTTTCAGAGTTAACTTTATCCAAAATACACATGAATTGAGAAGTTTCTTCATGGTTTCACTGAAGACTTGAGCCGTGAATTCCTTTTCTGTGACTCATTTTGTTTCATTGATCTGTCACATGACTGAGCTGCAGCTCTTCTGCTAACCCTTCCAGATGAGGAGACGAATGGAGATTGCATTTGATTTCTCTAAAACAGTGGAGACTCTGTTACTCCTCCAGCCGTTTAAAGCGAGGCAATTTCAACTGGCGGCTCGGTGTCACGGCTCGTAGACGTCGGTGGTTGTGCTCAGGCGGCGCCGCATCAGGGCGACCATGAAGCTTAATGGTTGAGGCGTTCAAATCCGGACCCTGGGGACCTTTGCTGCGTCTTTCTTTCTTTCCCAATGTTCCCAGTCTCTTTACACACAAAGCATGAACAGATCCACTGAGTGAATTCAACAAGGGCTTCAGCAAAAACTGGAGGATTGTTCTCATGTTTAAATTCTCACTGCAACACAGGGTTTCCAATCAAATATGTGGAAGTACATTTACCTGATACGTTGTTTTTTAATATACTGTATTTATGATGTTTTTCTTTACAACACGATTGTTGCATCAAAGGAGATTAATTCAACTTATTTTATCTCATCTTCTGTCTCACAGTTCTGTTAATGCCCTTACAGCCCAAATAACATACATATCTCTTCCCACTTTCTTTAACTTTTTTCCAAATTTTCATTTCTCAGATCTTAATTAAAAAAGACCAGGCATGTTTAACGGACTGATATTTATGAGTTATGAGCAATTTGGTGCAGATTCAAATGAAAATCCACAGAATAAAAGAGCAGGGGAAATAAAGTTATTTGTTTAATCATCTCATCGTGTTCCTTCGAGCTTTGACTCCAAACAAAACTCATCATTCATCCGTGAAACCACCAGAAATTATTTAATAGAGCTGTGGTTTAGAATGAAAATGTATAGTCCTCTCTTGATAACTTAAACAAACACTAAGAGAAAGGGCCCCACTGCGTCATAACTACTCATATTTGATGAGAATATTTCACTGTGAATGTGAATGAAGGACTTGTTAATGAAGCAGGTGAGCATTTCTTTTCCTCTAAGCGGATCCAGTCTACCTCCTGCTCTCCCCCCTCCAGGTACGGTTCCAGCAGCTCCGTCGACTCGGGCCAGTGCCTGGGGGGTCGGGACGGACTCCTCTGGGGCTGGTACACGTCCTGGTTCTGGTGGAAGTACTCCTGCTGATACTGGTGGTACTGCGGGTCCTGGGGTAACTGGCGGTACTGGTACGGCTGCTGCTGGAACTCCCCGATTTGCAGACCCCACAGGTAGACGAGGAAGAGAAGACCGGCCCCCACAGACACGAGCAGGTACCGCTTCTTGGCCTGCATGTGTGCTGCGGGGGGAGGAAGAGGAGGAGTTCAGGGGGCAGAGGTGAAGAGGATGAGGGGAGGAGAGAGGACAGGAGGGAGGAGCAGGAGGAGAAGGAGGTGAGGAAAGGGAGGATAAGGGTTAATCAATGAGAGGAAGTAAATAAAGGAGGAAAAGAGGAGGAGATGAGGAGGAGGGGAGCAGGGAGGTCGACACAGGTCAGCTTGACCCACAGGGCGGCCTCTCTATCCACAGCTCGGCATTGTGGGATGTGGAGTCACTGAAAGAATAAAGAGATTAACAGTAAGTTAGTCAGCATTTTCAAATCGAAGACTTTATACTAATACAAAAAACAATGTAAAGTCATTGTATTATAACTGATAAAGGTTGTGTCCTGTCAGATTAGATCTTCATTAATCCCTGTTGGAGTATAAACCCCATCTCCAGTTTTATTAATGACTTCCCATTATAAATCCTTGTGAATCATCATAAGTCAGTGAATCAAAATGATTTAAATGCAGTGAGCAGACGAGATTCATCTTATTTAATCTGTAATTATTCTATTTAATTTACTGTTATCTGGGCTTTAATCTCTATCAATGACAAAGACGGTTTTTATACAGATTATTTACCTCATGCAACAAATTCACAGAACTCAATTTCATTCTGCTGATTCAGCATCGGCTGTGCAGCAATTTGTTACAGCACGACTTTCTGTTAACAGTCGATTCACTGCATCGACAGTGTGCAGGTTAAACGTGTTTGATAAACTTCAGGGTTTCTGAATGGAGGTCGGTTTACAGAGCTGGAAACCAACAACCAGCTTCCACCCTCTGATTCTCCTCCTCTTGTAAATATCATTAGTTTTCAACTGAAGCCGATAAAACAGATAAAGGTTGTGGCTCCTCTAAAATCATGAGTTTGCATCTTGCAAATCATCAGTCGTTGCCCGACTCCGTCAAGTGTTTTAAATGCAGATGAACAGACACAATCTGAAGTATATAAATCAATAATTTAATGTTATTTAATCCCTATAATCGTATTTATCGTCACCTAATGTCTATAAACGACAATCACAGATTATTTTTACTTCAGCAAAGTTAAAAGAGTTTCTGTTAGATTGTGTTTTATAAGCAATGCAGCACCAAACCACAGGGTTTCTCAATGGAGTTTGGTTTACGTGCAGGAAATCTTATTTATTCTTATCCAACATTCACAGATTATATTTTTAATAAACAACAAAACTCAATGTACAAACAGAAAACAGCCGTCCAATGCAGGTATAAATACATATATTGCTTACATTTGTTCTTATATTGTTCTGCTTTAACAGTATTTTGCTTGGGATCAATGAAGTACATCTATCGGAGGATTATTAAGGTGATGATCACAATACACAATAATGATCACATAAAAACATTACATACTAGAAGTCATGGGAACAAGTTTGTTGCTGAATAGTCAGGATTTGGTTAAAAGGAAAGTTGTTCATAGAATCAATAGAATGAAGCAGGAGGTTAAAATGGTTTCGTCTGATCAGCTCTAAACTGCAGGTTTCTGAATGGAGTTTGGTTCACAACCAACAAGCAGCATGTGCACGTTCCCTCCTGAGCTCTTGTATGTACTATTAGATGTTTCCACGTGAATTTATCTCTTTTATTCACGGT
This sequence comes from Verasper variegatus, assembly GCA_026259375.1. Taxonomy (NCBI): domain Eukaryota; kingdom Metazoa; phylum Chordata; class Actinopteri; order Pleuronectiformes; family Pleuronectidae; genus Verasper; species Verasper variegatus. The sequence continues at coordinate 2,726,869 of CM048055.1, forward strand.
GACATGTTTGCATCTCCAACTGGAACCTACCTGTTCCCGCGGAACACCTGTTTTCCCGGGAAGGGATCTCGGTGTCCGCTGCTCGTCCCTCCAGCCGGAGCAGGAATCCTCCACAGTTTGGAAAAGCATTCTCCAAGTTTCTCCAACAAACGCATCCACCGATTTCTATAGAGATCTGTTTAAACCACGTGCAGGGGACTTCCACTGAGCCACAGCGGGTGCTCTGCCTTCATCCTCCTCCGCGTCCCGCAAACTTCCCCCACGCACCGAGGACCTGGAGGGATTTTACGCGTAAAGGAGGCGCAGGTCTCCACTGGGTGAATTCAGGTGCCGGAACAGCCGCGGTAACACCGACAGCATCCATCCAGAACGAGCTGATGCGTTACACCAGGCGCGTACATCTCCACATCTACAACTGCGCATACATCCAGAGGGGGGGAATCCAAACTTTGGTGTTTAAATCCTCAGCGTCGCCTGTGCGCAGCGGCTCATAGGCAGAACGAAGCAGGAACCATCACCTCAGGTAAGTTGAGGAGACGCCGGCGCACCTGATCCAGAGAAATCCTGTTACGAGCCACTTCTCGGTCCTGTGAGTGAAGAGCAGCGGGGTTTATCAACGTAGGGACGTGGGAACAGATCAAAGCAACATCACATGTGGTGTGGGGGGGGAACTGAGGCTCCTGTGGGTTATTCCATCCCGGCTGCGAGCTGCTAACACGCCGGCTGCCTCCACGTTTCCATCCTCAAACCCTCAGTTGGATGTGGGCTGCGCCACCGTGCAGCAGCAGCAGCATCAGCATCAGCATCACAGCGCCGACACACCAGACAGCATCATCAGCACCAGGCTGCTACACTGGTGCTGGAGGCGACCAGCGCGTGCATGGGGCGTCATTTGGCTCCGATAACGTGGGGAGTTCGCCACAATCCAGAATCTCTCGGTCTGTGTTTGCAGTTCTGCTCGGGTCCAGTTCAAGACAATTGTCACAAAGCCACAAACACTGAGAGGAAAAGTCCCGGAGGAGCGTTCAGGATCAGAACACTGCCTCCACGTCCTCACTGATTTCAGATCCACGAACCAAACTCCACTCAGAAACCTGCACATTTCATCTTATCGTGCGTAATATGCAACAAATGGTCCTAAATTGTTGAAAAACTGGGATTTGCAAACACACGCAGGCATCTGAGGAGGAATCAGATGTAACAGTGTCATTTATAGAGCTGCAGTGTGTGTGTGACAGAATCCAATGTGCATTTTGATTTATTTCATTTGATCTAATCATTATAATTACACAATCTGTGTTCATACCCTGCAGCATCAATATGAAAGTCCTGTACCCTACGTCCACCTTCTCCATTTTATTCCCGCCAAAGTTAAAACATATTTTAGTTTCATGAAGTGCTGCTTTGTTCATAATAAATCATAATAAGTTTGAAAAGTTGTTCCATCGATCAAGAGGCCTTCCAGTAGAGTTTGGTTTGTTTGACCTCAAGGAATCACGGAGAACCTGGTGATCTTCATGTTGCGATGACGAAATGAGACTAAGAGACTTGTTCTAGCTCGAGTTTCGTAAAGAACTGAATCTTTAGAAGCCAACGAGCACTTTTAATTAAGCCCCAGCTCATTAAATCTCTTAATGATTCGAATATTTGGCCCAATAAATTAACTTTGACCGTCCGGGCCGCTGATCTCCGTCTCCCCCTCGTGTTCCTCTTATCTGGACGGATGCCACCGAGCGAATAAAATGAATCTGACCGTGATTTAAATAGAAGTCACTGTCTCATAAATTACAGAGGGAGGTTGCAGATGTTGTTGTGGCTCCACTCACAGGAGCATCAGGCAGCACACGGCGCCATCTTGTGGTTATGTTGCAGCCCACACTACAGCAGAAGTAGCTCCAGCTCAACCTTTCAGGGTGAAGGAACTTAATTTCAGTTTGTAATGAGCCAATAATCAGTTAGTTTGACCTGCAGTACTTCAGAAACAGGGACGTTAATCTAATCTTTAGCTGTGGTTTGATCTCAATGCTTTGGATTGTTTAACAGCCTGATCCTCATCTTCTTCTTTCCTCACGAGTCTATAAACCGAGCTGTAAACTGCGCTGCTGGTGTCGTTTTGTGTGTTAGCAGCTTCTTCTGGTGCCAGGGCCGGAGTTTAAACATCTGTGTAAATCCCCCGCTTTTAAAGAGTTGACGAATCGTGAACCAATAAAGGTTGTGGATTTATTTTAGTGCTGGAAAAACGCTGCCTGTAAGAAAGACTCTTTTTAGATGAACTTCTGCAAAATCGTTCCTTAGAAACTGAGTTGTTGAAGCCATCACCTATAAACCAATTAGTCTAATTTACAATCAGCTCTAAAAAGTGTAGCTTTAAATGAGAACTGGTCCATTTTGAACCAATACAGACATTTAAATGATTAACATGCACACGTATTAAATAATGTATATTCCTGTCACACCGGATCCTTTTCCTTTGCTTCTATGTGCAAACATTATAAAGAGGAAATACACACATTTTGTCTCTAAAACACATTAAAGTGTGAACAACACTAGTTTGCTTTGCTTGAGTCCTTAGTTCATCACCCAAGTTAATTTCAAGTAATTCAAGTTTATTTCTTTGTCCTCTGTAACTGTCTAAACTTAATATTTGTTTGTGTTTGAGTTACCTGGGGTCATGGGGGGGGGGGGGGCACTTCCTGGTTCAGCAAAAGTCTTGGCAGAGGGGGGCGTAGTCTTACATACTGGAGGCAGCTGATTGGGCTGAACCATGTGCTGCCATGTCATGGGGGGGATTTGAGTTTGGAAAGTTTTCCTTTGCATTTAGCTGTAATTAGCATCTTGTGTCCTTGTAGGATATATATTTTTTTTTAACATCCTTTTTTTTTTACCAGTAAAACGTGCATAGAAGTTGCAAAATACCCACATTTTGTGGACGGGGGCTGAATGTCGCCCGAGAGGTGAAATAATGGGCAAAAAACCCCCAGAGTCAACCACTTCCTGTTCTTCTTTAAGCTCCACGCTCTGAGGTAATAACTAAAGGTGACTCAGACGAGTACATCAACATTTTTATCGACTCATCTGGACCACTGCGACTGGTCATTAAGACGACAAGGTTTAGATTTCAGTCGTAAAATCAACCGGAAACCATAAAAATAACGAGGGGGACAAAAATAGGAACATTATTTATGTCTGCGTCCTCCTGCCTGATGTGTCCGATCGCCTCCAGAGGTCGAGCTGATTGGATCTTCACTGCGTCTTTGAGCCCCAACACCTTGTGACGCAGGTGAATCCAGTTGACGTGCACGGAGCGGAGGTGCTTCACGCACTCGCTCGATGCCCTCAGGTGGAACAGTGGGACCCTCCGGCACCTTTTCACCAGGACGCTGCTCCGGGCCTTCAGCGGCATGAGCCTCATCTGGAGTCTCTGTGCTTCTTGAGGCTGAGCTCTGTTGGAAGTAGTTTGGCTACAGAGACTTTCCACAAACGTGTTTCATTTGTTTTTATCCAACAGGCGAAACATCGTCTGTGTTGAACTGAAGCATTCATGACCTGTTTCACCTCTAAAACTCATTCAATCAACAGAAAAATGATATCAAATTGAATGTATATAGTGATATAAAACTAAAAAAGACTTAAAATCAAATTAACTGTAGATGATTAATGTGTTGTTTGGTAGATCAGAGGAAGCATTCGTCTCTCAGTGTCTTCTCCTGCCTCATATTTGCACTTTGAGGTCATCAGCTTGAGCCCATTAGCTGCTGAATTCAGCTCAGACCTAAAACTGGGAGTAAAAGCCACTGAAACAACGAGCAGACGTCTGCAGCTGCTCTGTTGAACCTCGTTTCACTCCTGCAGTCGACCGTTGTGCAGCCGAGTTCCTGAAAAACGCTTAAAGCGAAGCCTCTGTTGACAGTAATGGTGTCGATACGTGCACTGTTAACACTTCACAGAGTTTCTGTCCATTACTGCTCCAGACTCTAGTAGTTATGGATACAGACAGACAGAGACAAAAAAGACAGCGTAATTACATCCTGTCACAGAGTCCAACATCCTGGAGACGGCAGCGAGGCAACGCGTCGCGGTGACACTCTGAACAAAGGATGACAAAACGTACACGTGAACAATGCAGCCTGCAGAGATACCGAGAAAAACAGGGCGAAAAAATATCAACCGCTTTTTAATATCAAAAGTCGACTATGACAAATTATATTGTAAATTTACCCAATAAAAAAACACAGATAAAAACAATTTTCCCTCTCAGTCATATTTTAATCTGTCGCTGAGATTTCTGTCACAATTTATAATTTTTGCTAAAAGATTTTTGTGATTTATGTTTCTTCTGAATTTATCATAAGTAAATGTTCAGTGTTTTGAGCGTCACACATGAAATTACATGCACAGGAATTAAAAAACACACACATCCACCATCACGGCTTCATGGTAAAAAGCTGTATTGATGCATTAAACTAATTATGAAAAACTATTGTTATTGGGAAATAAGAATAATATATACACATTCATTTATAATATATAGACTCGTACATAGACATTTACTTTTAAAAGTCCACAGCTCCAGCTAGACACTGTTTATTAGTTATATTTATAAGTTACATTAGTCTCTCTGTTACACAAACCAATAAATCAAATGTCTGCTGGCGTTAAAACAAAAGAACACAACACAGGACATGAAACATGAAACAGAAGAAGAGAAACTCTACAAAACTCTTGTTCTCTAATAGAAGACAAGGGTCAGTTTTAAGTTTCTCTGCAAAAGTCGTGACAGAAAAAATGCCTTTACTTTCTTCAGAGCTCAGCTGAAAATCATCCGTCAGCCGAGAGGTGAATGCAGCAGCACCTCCATGCATCTGCAGCGCAAATTGATTTTTCATGTTACCACCACTCACTGGCAGTGTGTGTCTGTGTGTGTGTGTGTGTCTGTGTGTGTCTGTGTGTGTCTGTGTGTGTGTGTGTTCATGTAGAAGAACTAATCGATAACCTCTGCCCTCCTCTGATCCTTCTCTTCTTCCACTTCTCCTTCTTACGTCCAGGACTCGAGACCTTTTGCCCCAAACTGTGAAATATCACCGGACGCCTTCTGATGTCATGGCGGCTCAACAGGCGAGGACGGGGCTGTTGTCGTGGCAACCGCACCACATGCTCAGGTTTGGTGAGACCTTTCCAGCTCAGTGAGAAACGCTGACCATCATCGTGTAACACTTCACTTCCTGTGTGTTTCCTGGACTAAAAGACTTCCTGTGCAATATACTTTCACTAAATGTTGGTTTTATTTGTTTCATCAGCGGAATGTATTGTAAATAAATTCCTGTAACAGCTGTGGATGGTGTTAAACTCCCAGTGAAAAGGTGCCATGGTATAAAAGGATTTGTGAACCACTGCGTTGGTGTTTGAATTAGTTTTTTTATGACTTTCTTTACACTGAAAAACTTCAAAAACTGAAAAAACTTGCAGGATTACTTGTCCTTAAGTTTGGTTTTCAAAGCGAAGGCTTCCCGGCAGCACAGATCTGGAGCTGTAATCTCACCTGACTGGATTGAATATCATCTTCCCGTCGGCTGCTCTGCTCTCAGCTTATCTCAAATTGAACTTCTTATTTTGTTCTTTGGAATAAAAGGGGGGGAATCCTATTTGACCAGTGGAACAAGGTGACGTGTGACAGACTGGAGAGTCGCTGGGGATTCATCCCATCGTCCTCACTCCCTCTGCTCACTGTCGTTTTTCACACCGCCGCTCTGTGAAGACCATATAACTCACAGAGGTGATAAGAGCACGTCTGTTGTGTTCGCTGAGAAAAATGAAAACAAAATGTGCTGGAGCGTCAGATATTGATCAGCAGTGAACACGAGCAGCGTGTGTGAGACTCGCTCTCATTACTTTTGCTGTGATGTCTTTGAATTTGTCTCTTTGATTAGTTTTTTCTGTTTGCTTCACTTCCTTTCTTTCTTTCTTTCTTCAAACGTCCGTAGTCTGGGGCTTGTTCATCGAAGTATCCGTCCTCACAGTTAAAGCAACGGTGAATGTTGACGCCGACACTGTTATTATCAAACTGTACTGTCCAAAATAAGGTTTTATTTGATTTAATAGAAATAAAATATCAGATAATATAGTGTAAAGTAAAATTCCAGGCAATGGCCTTCCCTGCTTTCAACATGACAAAGCTCCTGTGCACAAATACAGTCATAAAGAAACATCATACTTATCGATATCTTTACTATCCTCACCTGAGTTTAATTTATCAAAGAACCTTTTAAAATACTTCTTTTGCTTATATCATATATTTTGTTATATAGTTACTAACTTACTTTGCAAAGCAGGCACAATTTGATTTGAAGTCGTGATTCCGATTTGCTTGCACAAGGACCATAAAGTTCTTGAATCTTGACTTTATCCATCCATCACTTATCTCGTCTTTATCACCACTCAACGCTTTTTCATACAGTCACATTCAGCTGCGCACATCCTGTACAGCGCTGCCATGTGCATACATCAAACTGTGCACGTCGAAAAGCTGTCGGGGTCAATAAATTGGTGTCTCGTGCAAGGACAAGGAGGAGCCGGGGAATCGAACCACCAATGCAGCATATCCGTTGGCCAGTAATTATCAGAAATGTTTATTCTATTGCGATTATAGTTTACCCAGAAGGTGAAAGGGACATTTTTCTGTCACAAAACGTTATTGTTCCATGTGCCCGTGCATTTCCAGGTGGGTGTATGGAAATAATCCTAACCTGTGATTGGCATATTCTAATTTTACCTCAAGCATCTTCTCATATATTGATCATTCTCACACATATTGGTGCATTTTCCACTTGATAATCCAAGTGCACCGTGTTCCATCCCCATGAGGAAGTGTCATGTGAAGCAGAATTAAAGAGGTTAACGTTGCAGGGGAAATGATTCCCCCCCCACATTGACGAGCATCTAAAGGCAGCGAGACCTTGTTTCTGTCAACATCCAGATGACTGGTTTATTCGCTCAGATAAATAAATTCCCTCGCGGCTCCCTCATAAAGTATTTCCAGCATTAATGGCTTGTGATGGAAGCTGTAAATTCATGTTAAAAATGAAGCCGCCATCTTGAGGATTTTGGCATTTCAATTATCCACAGCGCCCGGCGCCGCGCACTCTGTCATCCTGTCAACTTTAATGTTTTAATATTCTGTTTTAAAAGCCACGCTCGCAAACACTCACGCGCAATACATACGTACAGTGCAAATACACGTGGGCGAGTTTTGATTTACAGTCGGAGCCGTGCCTCAGTGACTAACCAGCCTAAAATATTAATGTGCAGCCAAATGAATGACGTTCTCATACAATTTCAAGTGAGTCCGTGAAGAGGGATAATTTAGAAGCTAATCCGTTTGAGGAGCGAGCAGCCGTTCAGGACGACATCCTGACACTGATGTCTGACTGTAATATGTGATTATCTTCAATAACCTGACACAACATCCACTCCACTTACATTTCAAATTAATTAGTTTACATGCGCTGAATTTGTAAAGATAGTATTTAATTCTGTTTATTTATCTTGCACTCTAATGCTGCTGATTTGCAGCTTTGAATGTTATAAATAATCTTTTACATGTTTGTTTAAATCCTTTTCAGATGCTTTGTGTTTAAATATTTGTGAAAAGGATCAATAAAGGTAGATCTCATCTTATCTCATCACTGATCAGTCATCCTCAAAGTGGCTATGAAGCATGAGACAAAGAAACATAAGACAAGTCATTTTACTATACTTCACTGCATCACTTTACTAATCCCCTTCTCCTTCAGCAGTTTATAGATTTTTGTTGTTGGTCCATGGCTCAACACAAACATCCTCTCTGTGATTTAATATTTCCAGCCACATTCTCACTGGATTTCTGCCACGCGGCGTCTTAGCAATCAAATTACAGCAGAAAGCAAGAAAGACGGCCCAACGGCCCAAAGCTCCTCATTTCACCGCTGATCAACGAGGTGCAGCCGGCAAAGTGTTCAGGCAAAGCTTCCCATCAGGTGAGGAGAGAGGAGAGAAGAGGCGTCGACAGTGATGGATGCAAACGTTCAATCTAATCACATGGTGTGAATTACATCTCTTGCAGCTTTTTTTTTTCCCTCTGTGTCACCTCCTGATTTCCTGCCAGTTTGAAAATGTCGGACTCAAACAGGAGTCGATGGAGCTTTTGGGCTTTTTGGTGAGGAGCAGACAGAAGGGATAAGAAAAGCAGGAGAGAGGGAGATGGATAATAGAGAGAACACAATAGAAAGCAGAGTCGGTGCTCCTGCTGCGTATATGAGCAGGAACTCCCCTGTTCACCGCCTAGGCCTCACCGAGCACAAACGTGTAGATGTGTGTTGGGGAGGAGGAGGAAGAAGAAGAAGAAGAAGAAGAAGAAGAAGAAGAAGAAGAAGAAGAAGAAGAAGAAGAAGAAGAAGGCAGTCAGTGTACTTTAGTGGGGGAATTCATTTGGTCAACAAATGGACCATTTATTTCCCCTCACATCAATTGACTTATCTTCTTCAGTGAATCAGAGGAAACGGAGTGAGAAAGAGGAAGAGGAGGATGTGATGCTGCTGCAATCGTGTCAGAAAAACACCTCCAACGTTTTAGTGAATGCATCAGAAACCACTGATCAGGAAAATTTCCAATCCTTGCATCTTAACTACGAGTTAAACAGGTGACACCAGGAGGTGTTGGAGCCCGTGAATTCCCAGCGTGGAAGATAGAGCAGCACCAACACATAAGAACATGTGACTTAAGATTAAGGTTAAATTGTGATATTATTATTCTATATTATACTTTAACATATCTGGTCTATTCACATTTGATTTTACCTCCAAATAAAGGCTTTGGGTCTTGTTAGCAAACACGACGCAGCTCATATCACGTTGTTAAACGACAACAACAGTCGGGTTTCTCTGTTCTGTTTTCCATTCAGCCGATGTACTGAAACGGTTCACGATGCCAGTAGCTGTGTTCGCTGTCCCGTTGGCTGTCCACCGCCGCTAGCTGCCCGTCCCTTTTGCTGACATTTGCAAACTCGCAAGCCAAGAATGCAAAATGCAAATAAATCACTCTCTAATCCCCGTTATCAGCAGCAGGTTCCCACCGAGCCCGGAGGAAAACAAGCGCTTCAAAGTAAGTTGGATGCCAGCAGCCACTTTTCAAGGTGTAACAAGAAGCGTAATGTGACACATTAGGTCTCGCAGGCAGCCGTAATTAGAGCTGATAATGTGAGTGTTTAAGTTGCTTTAGATGACGCGAGCAGCAGATTTCACGTCTCCTCTGAACTCGCAGGTGAACTTCTCTCTTTCCCTCGTCCCCGCAGTGGCCTGACAGTAATTCATTTTTCTGTCAGAAACTATTGATCCTTCTCTCTGTGGTGCAGCTATGAATAAATCACAACAAAGTGACACAGAGGCCGCGGCGGCTGGCGGACGCTGAAGGACTGAGGAGGAGGAGGAGGAGGAGGAGGAAGAGGAGGAGGCTCTCTGCTGACTCTCAACTGTTTGAGGTACAGGACGCCTGGTCGCCATCATCAGGTTTGACTTAAGAGTGGAAACACACACATTTTCCATGACTGTGATCGTACGTGGACGATTGCCTCTCTGAAAGAAAACAGGAACATTGACTGTAAATAAAGATGGATGACATGTCTCCTACTATTCAGACGGGTTTGGAGGAAGGAGCCTACAGCATCAAGGTCCCGCAGAGACACACACTCGACCAATCACGAGTCAATCTCAGCCAAATGATTCCAGACGGTGTGGAGCGATACAGTGTGAAGAAAAGTGCAATCTCTCTTCAAGGTCCATTTACTTGTTGTCGTGCAGTTTCCAGGATTTATTCCCTTTTATTCGCTTCTGTTTCCAAGGTCAAGAATAAACTTTCAGACTTGGATATGGACATTTTAAACAGATTAAATTAGGCAACAAAAGGGTTTTATTTATGCTCAAAATAAAATTTGCAAATGTGCATATTTCATTAGATAAATAATGTTCAAGCCAAGACCTGCAGGTTTATTGTCTCTCATCGTAAAACCCTTAAGATTCCCTGAAACATCTTGAAATTAACAGAATTTGCATTTTATGTCTTCAGCATCAGGCTCTTTTTGGCTCCGTCGTCAGGGTCACTGGTGTTTTTCATCGAGCCCTTCACTCCATCAGCGAGGTGGATTTACGCCGGTGCTGAGTAAGCACCTCCCCAGCCACGCCACGCCAAATCAAATGTCACACGATCTCCTGGGGTATTAATCAGTCTCCGTCTACACACACACACACACACATCAGGCCCAGAAACAGAAGGAAAGGAGAGAAAAGGTCACTTGATCGGAAGTTTGGACCCTGGCAACATGTATATAAGTGTAAACACACATTCTCTCTCCACCTCCATGTGCTTGTAATTATCAGAATGTTTCCAGGGAGCGTAAACGACGGCGTAAGGACATCTACAACGTTTTTATCAATTTCTCAGAGAATGATTCACGGAATTTGACAACATGAAAAAATGTATATGTTTATGGGCCTGATATTTATGAGTTTGTGCAATTTGGTGCAGATCCGAATAAAAGTCTGGACCTGGTGAAGTTTAATGTGGTTTCATGAAGAGACTGTTGGGCCCTGGAGGAGAAGTGAGTGTCAGCAGGATTGTGCATAAGATACTCAACACGTTTTCATGAAACTTGGTGGAAGGATGCATGAGCCAAGAAAGAACCAACAACATCATGGATCCGGACACAGGGGCTTTCTTGCTTGGCGTTCTTTTGGAACTACCTTCGCTGGTCGGTTAACTGTAAAGAAAGACATCCCATAGTTTGCTGAGGAACAGTCGTATCCTCACTGGTGCACAAGAGTCAATCGAACTCTCAGAATCACCTGCCGCTTCACACTGCCCTGGATCCAACTGTCGGATCCCACTCAGGCTGAAATACGACCGACGCCGTGGGTGTGAAGCAGTTTGATCACATCTTTACGGCTTCGTTCATCAACACCATCGCTCGCTGTCGACTGCAGTCTCCGACGCGCTGATCTGGGCCGCACACGAGCGCGCACTCCTGTTTTTATTGTTGTGACCTTCAGTTTTTTAGGAGAGCTGGATCCTTCCCCCGGGGCGAGACGCTCCCTCCAGCCAGACAGGAAGCTGAGCTGCGGAGGAAACGAGTGGACGCCGCACCGACGAGAGGCTGCAGCTGTAAAAGCCGAGCGATGACAAACAAATGAGTGATGATTGCACTAAAGTAGAACAACTGGAGTCGGTGAGAGGATCTGCCAAAGAGACAGATGATCAGAAAAGAGAAAAAAACCTCAGCAGGCGGGATTGTTTTGCCAAAGCAGCACTTTTTTTAATTCAGCTGACCAAAGTGTATCAGTGGCATGAAAACACAACTTTTTTTATGTAGCACAAATGCAGCAGTATTGATGCCATAACACACTAAAAGGAGGACAGCATCGTAAAGAGAGGGAACGGGGAATCATGGCGTCTGAAAGTTTTAGGACCACTTGTATTATGGGCGTTCACAAATGATCAGTTCTCCCCAGTACACGCGGCTTAGCAGTTTTAAACAGGATTCACGGTGACACTAAAAAACAAAAGAGCGTAAACTCCAGAAAATAAGGGGATTTTCTCTATAAAAAATAATGCACTGTTTGCATTGTGTTAGGACGGATAAATATAGTTGAGTTAAAAACCAGCAGCTGGATCGTAAACCCAGTGGCTGGGAGAGAGAAATGTGTTTTTCAGGTTTTCTCATTAAGAAAGTAAAAGCGTGCACGCGTGATAAAATCAAGATGGAAATCAGGAGATGAGAATCCAGTCAAACATTTTACCTCACGGGTCACAAACGTTTCCAAAACCTTCAACATCGACGCTGGCGTCAACTGGACATTCTCCTGTTCAGATTTTTTCACATGTGACAACACACGAACAAGGATTTTATCTTTTCAGGCCTTGTTTTGATTTAATTCAACTAAATACCAGGTTCCCAGTTCAGTAGAATGGCTCCACAGTGGTTCCCAGTTTGCCTGCAGTCTTTCTCTTTGGAGTTTGCGACCTGTCTCAGTTGGGATTGTTGGCTCCACTCCCCCCCCCACGGCCCTCATAAGGATAAGTGGTATAGATAATGGATGGAAATACTAGACGCTTCCAATTTAACTAAAAGGTATCATCCGATTTCATTGCTGACAGTTTCTTGTCCTGATATTTTTTGGCAATCGTGCTTTTTGGAAAAAAGAAGTCTTTCCATATTCAGTCCATCAAATACAGTATTTGACTTTGTTGGAAGGGAAAACTACACTTTAGAGAAACAGACAGAGACTAATGGTCAGTGTTTCTGAGAAAAAGACCAAAACTAATCTCATCCGTCTGCACAGGTCGGATTTCGTACAGGAAATAGGTTTCAGTCGCTCCATTCCTCATTGATTCTTCTCTGCTTTCACCTTCCCTCTGTTTTCTTTCACTCCTGCGTTTCTCTTCCCTTCACATGGATGAATGGATGGAAGGGAAATGTATAAAAAGTAAATGTAAGCAGCATTTCTTGTCTGAAGATTTATCTTCTGCTACGAAGAGAAACAGTCTGGAGAGAAGAAGAGAAGAAAAACACGTGAGTCCCTTGTTGATTGAAAATGAAAGGTGGTAACATTTAAAATGTGTTTTCATGATATATGTTAGATTTAAAATAAATGGTGTGTAGACTGTTTATAAAGATGGACGACATGACAGCTCCCCGAAACATCTGGTTCGCCCCCTGGTGGCTGGCTGCAGTTTAGGACATCAACCCCACCTCCATGTTAGTGGATGGGACAGAAAGTACACGTCGTTCTTATCACATGTTTTCTTAGGTGCTTTCAAATTTGGTTTTAATTAGTTATCTGATGATATAAAAACGTGGGTAAAAATGTTTCCCAGCTCCGAGTGACGTCCAAACACAAGATGGCAGCAGCCATATTGAGGATATTTTGGCGTCCATCTTAATAAACATTGGTTTTGACAGTGAGAGGAAGAACAGATAATCTAAATTTTTAGGATTTTTTGTGAATTCAAACTCCACCACCACTTGGTACTTTTTCCTTCTCGGTGCAGAGTTATCATACTACTCTCTTCTCAGTTTGCTGCGGCCCGAGGACGAAGCCGTTCGGCGTCCTCACCAGAGCAGATGTCAGTGAGTTCATTGATTTCCTCCTGAACTCGGAGGAGGAGGAGGTCCTGCAGGATCTCCTGCTGCTGCTCCTCGGCTTCCACCCCGAGAAGCTCCAGGTGATGCTCCTTTAATCTCAGCAACGCTCGACCTGCAAATTCATTCACAAACACAGCGTGTGTGTCCGGCGTAAATAAAGTAAACCAGAGTACAACCAGGGCTGAATCTCCACATTAGAACAAGATGCGTTGATGCATGTGTTGTACCTGAGATAGAGTGTTTGATGATGGCTTTCTGCAGCGTGTTCACATGGGCTGGACACTGCTCCTGCACCCACTCCAACACATCCTCCACCGTCCATAACGACACTCGCTTTGACAGGTCCATCACCCTGCAGCCACATCAGCAACACCCGACAAGACGGAGGCGTAAACAACACACACAGTGTTAGGAACAGTGACATCTGAGCCTCGTGCTAAAATCAATAGAGGATAAATGTGCCGTCCAGAGCTGCGTCTGTGACCTCAGGTGACATCTTTCACTGCCACTCGTCTGAAACACTTTGTTCATGTGTTGCTTGAAGCTCAACCCACGTTTTTAAAGAGGTTTTACGGATATTACAGGTTCTTATTTTCATGGGTTTGGCCTTTTTCCAATTAGTTTAACTCAAGAGGTTGTTGATCATGATGTGACTTATGAAAATGCCCCATCTTAAAATGTTTTAAAAAAGGGGATAAAAGAAATTCCTGATCCTCCCCGTTTGTTAAACATCTGGCTAAACTATTTTCATGACTGTTGTTCTGTCAAACTTTATCTTAGAAATTACTTTGGTGAATTCGGCGCGAATTCATTTGTCAAATATTTCCTTTCAATCCATGAATGCACGACTTGAGCATCAGGATATTTCTTCCAGGAAAAACAAACAAAAATAAAACCAAATATTCTGCAGAGTTAATTTTGTTTATATTTCTTATATTCTCATATGCCACTAATCTTTAACTGTGTTGATATAGAATCCTGCATCATGTGCTAACCAAAGTTCACCAGAGTAGAATCTGAGCTCCGCAGTGCACACGTCCCTCTGCAGCAGCTTGTGACTGTGTCTCGTCCCCAGGCTCACGAGCCGAGGACGGTTTTCTGTTGAGGACCCTCACACATTAAAAACATCACATCCTCTTGATATTTGACGCTTTGGATTAAATTCCCCCCCTCATGTGGTGTCACCTACTTACTCTGACTAAACCCATTTTCCAGAGATTAACGTGACAACCTGCTGAACACGGTGACAAACAGCATAAGCACCACTGAAGGATTCCCGCAGCGAGGTGAAGCCAAACAACTCCAACGCTCAGAGGTCAAAAACAAACAAAGTTCTGCGAGGGAGAAACTCTGCTAACTCTCCTGCCTCCGGTCGGCTTGGCTCTCCTCCCACCCGGCTCCTCACAGGGCCGCACCGCTCTGGGGCGAACGCTGTTGATGTGACCTTTTCAGCAGGCCAGTCGATTTATTGGGTTATAAATATAAGAATGTAATTTCCCGTGTTAATTAATGGACAGGCGTGATTGGCCGGGGCAGTAACGAGGTCCCTGCAGGGTAACGGAAATGCAAAGAGCGAGGACCTTTACACACGGGCTGCAACTTGAGATAATAGGTTAAAGAAAATCCTGCAGTTTTCTGTAAGATTGGTTTTATGCTTGAGGACAGAATCTCTTTAACTACACAGCTTCCGAACTGGGCTCCCAGTGGGTCCATATCTACAGTGACTGTATACGCAGCTCGTCTTATTTGCTCCGGACCATTTCATTTATGTTCAATCTGCCCTGTTACAACTGAACCAGGGCTTGTAAACAAAAGCAATATGCAGCAGCTCGCAGGCTGGAAAAGTGGCTCTTTGTGTGGTGGATTCCTCTCTTTATTGAGCTGCAACTTATTAACTCACGATTAACACTTAATCCAAATGGATCTGTTTGAATCAAAGTGAAGATTAACTGCAAAGCGACAACGATAACCTCCCTGAAATGCTCTTGTCTTCTTCACCTGCACCGCTCTTCTTATGTGCTCCTGGTTTTATTGAGCTCCACGGAGGTGAGGTGAATGGAAACGCATCAATATCACTATCAGAGGAAAATCTATATTAGAGTCAATAATACAGGACCTGAGTTCTTATTTCTTTCTTTACAAAAACTAAAATGCAGTTTGAGATTGGCCAAGTTATGTTATCTTTCTTATGCTCAGATAAGTGCTAGAGGAAGTAAAGTTTTATGATTATTATCATTGTATTCTGCTGTGTTTTATAGCTTGATTAAATGTTCTTTCCCTCTTTCATATCTCTCTACAGATCTTGAACATACTGCCATGAACTCTAATCATTAAACCAGACTAATATTCATGCTGCAGTCATCCTCCATCCAAAGATGTAATCCTACCATCTTGTGGTGTCTTGTAGAAGTACAGCATCTCTTCATCAGGTCTTTAAAAATACAGTATTTGTGTGCAGTTACTGAAGAGGACAAACTTCTTCAAGACATTAGATCTGATCCCTGATCTTCTTTTGTCCGTTGGTATAATAAAATCGTTTTTTCTCATTTCTATATATCATAATGTGAAAATGTACATGTCCCAGTTTACTGTCTCTTTTTAGCAAATGGTAAAAAAACTCATCAAACTCATCAAAGTGGACTAAAAGCTAAACTTTACTATAAATAAAGTTTATTATCATTACCTGAAGAGAACGTTTTATTGTTTTCCGTTATACAATTACTTCATCTACTATATCACCTTATCACTAATGCTTGAAAGCTGAATGTAAAAACATGTATTATCTTTGTTTTCTCGTGGACGAACTGAAGCCGAAGTGAAGCACAAACTCCAAAACGCGTTTCCTGGTATAAAACGTGTTTGGACCTGTGCGTATAAAGTACATCTGCTAAAAAAACAGCAGCATTTTGAATGGAGTTTGGTGAAAGACAGTGTCACCACACCCAGTTGTTTACAGCAACCCAGCGGTTCAGTGTATTTCTATTCAACAACAACACTCACACCAGACTCCAGCTGTGAAACCACATCTTTACAACGCGGGTCCAGGTTTGACTTCAGTCACAACTTGTGTCTTTGTTAATGATATGATGATATTTGAATGGCGCCTCTTACCTGTCCAGGTATGTTCCCACAGGCTCCGCCCACCACGGAGGCGCGCTCTCGACACATCCTCCGTGCGCACTCCCGCGGCACCGTTGCTCATGATGCCTTCAGGTCCTGTCAGAAGATCTGTAAGATCTGTAATAGTAACACTCAGTACACACATTCATCACTCAGGCAGAAATACAAATATGACTCAAGAAGGTAAAAGTATACGTTTAGATTCAACCTCTTTGCTCAAGTAGAAGTATATAAGTACAGGCTCCTTAAATGTACACAAAGTATGAAAGTAAAAAGTACCCCTCTGAGGTACCGACAGTATGTGTGCAGAGCAAACTGAGACTCATGTCACATTAATATAGTTCAATGACAAGTTAAACAAATCAAATAAAGAAGAAACAAATATACTACAAACAATGGTTGGAATATATATATATATTTTAAATAAATAAATTGGGTAATACATGTAATATGAAAACCCTCATTAATTTATCTCATATGGTTTATTTTACATCTTAATTAACACATTGAGCAGTGACTCTTTACTGTATTCAGTGGGTTTGAGCCACCAGGGGGCGCAGCCGGAGCAAGGTGGCTCAGATGGTCCTCAGGTTTCCTCTCGGCTTGTTCTGCAGCTGCTCTGCAACACATGAACGATCCTCAGCTGCAGATCTGTGATGGTCACATGACGGTGTTGTGGGTATATTACTCCACATGTGTGAGTGGGCTCCTCACTGCAGAGCTGCAGGACTCTCACAGACTCTGGTGCAGCTTCAGTGTCTCAGTGTCTCTGTGTCTCTGTGTCTCTGGGTGTAAATGACTGTGTGACAGCTGCACGACTGGAGGAGCAGGAGGAAGCTGGAGGTGCAGCGAACAGACCAAAACTTCTTCTGGGGGGAAACTATGAGAAACGTGGAGCTGTGATTTTTTTTAACTTTTGAATTCCTCATCCATTTGACAGCAGACAAGGTGAGAGAGGAGAACTTGCAAAGTAGTGAAACGTGCACTGTGCATGTGAATGGACGTGCACCTGTTTAGTGGTGAAGAGTGGATCATAACATTGTAAAATTATGTGCTGAATAATGGACTACTTATTATTATTATTATTATTATTATTATTATTAATATTCAATCTGTATTAATATATATAAAAACAGTTGCATAGATAGATGCATTTGCTAAGAATGAGTAAAGTGATTAACACCCTGATCTATTGAGTGTGAACAGGTTTGTGCAGCACTTGTAAAAACCCAGCAGGAGCCAACAGTGTAAAAGCACCACATGGTTCATTGTTGGGGTCACACACGTTTTGACCTTTACTGGGGACACACTGGTTTGACATGTGTTCATTTTCATCCCAGTTAGGTTGAATTTCATCTGCGTGTCACTTATTGGAGCGGAGCCACTGGGATGTCGTAGTAAAAAGAACAGGAAATGCACATTTAATGGAACTCATCCGCAGAAAATTGCCGCTTTGTGTTTCACCGGTCACGGGTGAAGGAGCCTTTAATCTCTGCGTTTAATCAACCGGGAGAAAAATGGGTTAATGTCGCACATGGATGACTGAGCGATGACATGGGAGGTTTGCTATGTATAGACAGAGAGATGCTGAAACCAAACCAAGGCCGTAAAAACCCACTTGTGAGCTTTTATGGGTCAATAATGAGATGTAAGACTTTTTATTGTAAATGGCCAATAACAGGGTAAAGACACCAGGTCAGTGAGCCTGCATGTGTCAGACATTAACTTGTGACTTCTTAACAAACCTTTGAGACAGTTTTCTACCCAGTACACAGCCAACGTTCTGTCTTCACAGCCTGTTCTGCACAGCGTTGTTGTTCAAATGTCATATTTTCAGCGGAGACCACACACGCGCTGCTTCCCTCTGACCTGGCAGACAATCGGATGCTCGGTTGGGGGCAGATCTTTCGGACTCGGTGACACATGACGAGATAATTGTTTCCTTCTCTCGCTGAGTGAATCTCCAGCGTCTCCACAACTGCTACCAGCAAAACTTTTTTTACAGTTTAAAGAGACAAGATCGTAAAATAGTCAGCACTAGTCGACCACCGATGTCATTTGCTTCCCAGATCATTCTTCAAAATATATTTTCGTAGCAGTGTGTGTTTTAGGTCTTCTCCCCTTAACGATGATGAAAACTGCAGGATTCTCTTTGATAAAACTACGGCTTTCGCGATAATGCCACAAATCCACAGGGTATAATCTTAAATTCAAGCCTTTAAAAAGTCATAAACACATTAAACTATGTTAAAGTTCAAACACTACTTTTTGTTGCACTTTCAAATTTGTTTATTTATTGAAGAGAAATGTTTTGGGGCATAGTTTGTAATGTCGCCATGGGTTGTAGTTCTTTCTCAAATACACAGATACTATCTCACTGTAATAAAACTACAAACAAGACCAACATGGATCTGATAACTGATGGTCAACAAACACCCGGGTCAGTTGTTTGAGAGGTAGCGTATCGCTTCAAGGTTTGTTCTCTACTGGGCTACTTCTTCCTTATCTTTGATTATGAGGAACTGTAAGTAATTCTTGGACTCTGATAATCCTTCTTATCTTAGTGTCTTTAAAAAGCTCTCAAATCTAACTTGTTGAAACCTGCAGGAACTCAGGATAGCGATCATGAGAACAAGACTCCGTTGACTTGTTGTCGACTTTATTCCAGTGCTGACTGATACAGATGTTTCAACACATTTGCCAATATGAGAGATTTCAATGATCTTCCGAAGCCAGATGTGTCAGATGTGACACATAGTTGATTGGACTTTGTCTCTCGTGCAGCTTTGACTCTTTTTGGCCCGTTGTCCCGTTGGCTCTTGAGCTGTTTGTAGTTTTTGGACGGAGCTCTGCGAAGGAAAGCCTCCAGTCTTTTGAGGGATGAAGGAAGAAGAAGAATCCACTTCCAGTAATCTGGTTAAAGTGAATCCAGCGCTATGAGTAACAGCTGATATTCTGCATTAAAAGGCTTCTTCGCTGTTTTTTCAGATGCAAACACAGATAAGTGAAAAAGACTCATGTGGGCAGTGCACAGACGTTTATGGCACGTGGATGTTTGGGCTTGAATCTCCACTTCCTCCCATGGTGCAAAAAACTAAATTAAACCAAACTTAATGGAAACATGAAAACTTAAGCGAACCTGTGTTTTTGAGTGAACAAGCCCTTTAAATCACACACATACAATATAAAATCTACATGTGATTTAAATTTGTTTCTGCTTAAATCCAATTTTCTCATTCTCTCACGTGCGTTTCTATTATCTCGTTCACGGTTGTGTAGATAACGAGAGCAGGCGGTGACTCATTGCTTTGTGAGGTTGAAGCTGCTCCGCTTTCCCACCGTCCTTCCGCTGGCACCGGGTTGCGGGGGACCAACCGAGTGCGTGATGAAAGAGCGTTATATCCCACCAAACTCCGTGTAATTAGAAGATAACTCACCTCATGAATGCACACACACACACACACAGTGTAGACACAGCCACACACACACACAAACACACACATTCGGGGGAGGGGGGTATGGAGGGTTATTGGTGGGATCTCCTAGCAGCCCGAATGGTTCCTGCCCAGCTTTTCGGTCTAAATGTCAAACTGACCCCTCCGTCCCCTCCGTAATGAGAAAGTCTAGACTGAGCACTTTTTAACGACTTTGTCAAACACTCACAGATCTGCCACCGGGGCTTGTGGGAGTTTAAACACCCACAAAATGCTCACCCTTCAATTGTACCCCTCGGAGACGTCTTGTGTCATGAGTCTCTATTTATTTGGTTTGCACCGTGCGTGGCGTGGGAAACCCTGTGCAAACCAGGAGAGCAACCGTGGTCGACTCGGAGTAAATATGCCGGCGAGGTTATGTGAAGAAAAAGCAGTAAATGGGGGGAACTGATGGCGATTCGTTACCAGTTAAATCCTCTACAAATAAAGATGCGAAATTCAATCTGCTTGTAATTTATAAGTTGAGCTACAGTGTAGTTTGTGCGCCAGACTCTCAAACAGCGACTCATCACGTGTTGGAGGTGGATCCACTTCTCGTGATGATAAGTGACTCCTGAGACACTCTCCTCTCTCTCAGGAAATGTTTCCGTTTGGATTTATGCGTCTATTTGGCCCCGGGACTTGACAGCAGGACAAGTTGGAATCCTGCCACAGCTCTATCTGTCAAAGCGTGCTTCAGTCTTCACGTCTCCGTAGTTCTGTGCGGTTAAACACCTGCACACATCACAGCTGCTTTAGGTCAAGTTCTGGTTCTGGAGCTGCAGTTTGTTGTGTTTTCATGAGTCAAACGTGAGAAAACTGTCACCGGATATCGATATCTACAAGTGTGCATTGGCCGACTTTCTTCTTTTCGCAGATTTAATCGAGTTTAAGTGTGAGATTAAATTGAGATGTGCACAATTTCACTTGGGCGGCAAGGTGGTGCAGGTGCTGTAGCCCACCTCTTTCAAACTGCGACTCCCACAACCTAAACCTAAATTCAATGAATCTAGTGTTTAATTGTCAATCAACAGAACAAAACAAACATCTAGAAGTACACAATGTGTTTTTCAGTGAATCATTCTCATCTCTAACATCTTATATGATGTGAAGGCAGCATAATCCTCACTCATCCTGCAGTCTGTGCCCACTGTTAAGGGTCAGGATGAAAAGCCTGGACATCTGAGAGAAGCCTGGAGTTGAATTGACCCGTGCAGTTAATTCAGTTTGGGCCTTTGAAGACTCCCTCTGAAGGTATTCCAGGCACATTTAGCTGGGGAGGAGACCCCGGGTCAAACCCTGCAGAACAAAGCAGAGGGGGTTTATGTCCCATCTGAGCCTGGACAACCTGGAGATACAGCTGCGATAAGATAAGATGTCTGTTGTTTGATGCAGATTTACACCACTGGTGGATAGTTGTCCATTTGGGCTGCCATTCAAACACCACCATGGGAAATGTGGTCTCCAAAAAGTGCTGTTGACAGGTCTAATGATGTGGAGTTTGAGTTTGTATTATAAGAGAAGCCAACGCATCTTCCACACTGTGGCACACGGCCCTGTTGTTATGGAGGGGGAATTTCTTGTTCATGGCCCGTGACCCAACACTTTCCACAATTCTTAATGCGGCAAAATCACAAACCACGTCCAAATCCCACAACACTGGTGTAGAGACGATGGCCACAAGGGATTTCCTTCCATTTGTTTAGCTTGGATCTCCATCTTTGTGCGTGTGTGTGTGTGTTTGTGTGTGTGTGTGTGTGTGTGTGTTTGTGTGTGTTGCAGTGCAGCTGATCCAGTCAAAGCTCCCTCAGCGGATTCACAGCAGTAAAGGGCAGCGATGCAAAAACACATGTATTTGAACTTCTGCACCTATGAGGACCCTCAGAGATAACAGATGAACCCTTAACCAACCACAGACTTAGTACATTACCAACCTCTTACCCAAAACATGACCTACATGTTCAGGACTGGGCTAAATACAGTGTATGAATAGGTGTGATAGTAAAGTATGTGTCTTGTACTGTACTGTACTAGACCACATTGCCACAATTGCTGTATTCGTACTCTCCGTATACTAAGAGATTCAGAGGGTATGAGGAGACGTGACAGTGTCTTGAATGAGAATTTGTGTGGTTCACGCTGTGTCTTCCCTGTTCATTAGGGCGGAGATGGAGAACAAGGCCATGTATCTGAGCACATATGAGGAGAGAGAAAACGGCTCCATGTACGAAGAGGCCTACGATGGACACAACCTGTCCAAACTCAACCTGTGTGACGAAGGTAAGAAGGAGAAATGAGACGGACACAGATATGGATAAATCTTCAGAAAGGGACTTTAAACTGAGCATTTTATTCAAGTACACACACACACACACACACACAGGCTTGGCATTCGCTCTCACTATGATCATCTATGGAATGTCCAGGAGCAACATCTGTGTGTGCATGCGCCCGTGCATGTGCGTGCGTGTCGGTGCAGCTGAACGAATCCACAGTTGACCGTGTGCCGTTCTCGGGTTTCGACCCCGGGCTCTGCGAGTTTGGTGGGAAAGACTTAGCGAACACACACAACTGGCGAACTTGTTGACATTTTAATGGAACTTGGACGATGCCCTCACACATCAGAAAAAGACCGTCCACGTCCAACTTCACTAATCCTAGGACATTTTCACACCTCGGACAATTAGGGGAGATATTCCCCCCCTCCGCGGAGCAGCTGGGTTCATGGGAGGTGCAGCGGAGACCAGGAAAACAAAGCGAGGTTTCTCTGAGAGTTCCATCCTTGACAACGCCGCTAACCACTAAGCTAACCGTGGTCTGACTTGTGCATCATAATTATAACGGCACATTAAAATTCAGGATTTGTCAAATGTAGGTAAAGTAGAGTTGTTGTTGCGGGGGAGCCGGACTTTTTATGGAATCTGGTGAAGTTGCCAGGCACCATGTGTCTTTCATTTGGAAAGATGGAGTTAGAGGAACAACGCTCTGCCCCTTGTAAATCCACAAAACTCACCAGAGACGGTCGGATGCACAGACTTCGCCAGCACCTGACTCACACTGGAACTGCTGGAAACCAACCCAGTGTTCAAATGGGTCAAACTTTGTTGGTGGCTCCTCCAAGTTTACTGGTAAAATAATCCTCGACTCTAATGATTATTGAATTCTTTGTCCAAAGCGGTGCAAGATGTCGACAACACCCTCAGCAGACCGACGTGACTCACGGAGCAGTAAGGAAATCCCCAAATGTATTTACAGTTACTTGACAAATACTGTGCCTCTTATTCCAGCTGGAGACGACTGTCACTGTGTCACTGAACATGGTTCTGTCTTCTTATTTTCACTAGGTTTCATTTATGCTGCATTAAGAGCAATCGTTACTCTGCTTTTCTCAAGTATCTTGCAGGAAAAGCTTTTAGCAGTTAAACCATGGACTGAATATAAAAATGGGCAATGTGGTGTTGAGCGCCCCCTGGTGGCTGGCTGCAAAATAGCGCAAGATGGCAGCATTCTGTATTTTGGCTTCATTACTGGAGAGGGGGAAGGAAGCTGAGACGGGTCGTCATCTATATTTAAAGTCTATAAGTGAAACGATAAGTTGAAGATAATAGACTTTAAATTTGTTTAAAAAGTCTAAGACGCCCAACAATCTTGTGATTCCAGCATCGACAAATGTAAGAAATGTCTGATTTCCTCTGTTTCACATCATCTCAGTGGTGTAAATCAATATGAGAAGAAGACTGTGCAATGCCACCCAATCACCTTCCTTGCAAGGTGAAATCCCCAACTTTCTTACACGTCCAAATAAGGACATTCTTCATGAGACCTTCGCACCGCTCCATACATGTGTCAAGATTCCTGTGGGTTCCAAATCCTAAACAATAAATCATGTTCAAGTGGCGTTTCATATTTCATGCAGTACTGTCCTGGTGCTGCAGGGGCCCCCGTGTTAGGACAGCTCGCTCCGTCCCTCAACCCGAGGCTCGGTTTATCATATCTCTGACTCTGGCTGCTGTTAGGGACTGGGTCTTCACAGCTTAACTGGTTTTGTCTGTTTTTCATGAGTGTGTATGTTTTTGAAGTCCAATTTAAGAGGTCGCCTCGCTCGGAGTGACATTTCTGTTGCATTTCCTATGCATTCCAACCATGTGACACACACACACACACACACACACACACACACACACATCTGAGCCAGCTGTGTTTGTCTTACGTTGGTGGAGTGTGTGTGTGTGTGTGTGTGCGGCAGCAAGAATCCACCAGTGTTCACTGACAGATTGTCATGGTCCAAATGAAACCATGCTGTTGGGAGGCCGCTCTGCAAAATCACTGTTTATATTTAAAAGTCAGACGCCAACATCGCTCGTGTGTTCGCAGCAAGAAAGAATCTCATTAAAACCTCATTATATCTCAGTGGGTTTTCATATTCATCATAATGATCTTGTCACACAGCCACAGTGACTCTCCAGAGACACCTGTCCAGATTTAACCAGCTTCTCTTCTTTCTACTGACAGTTTCCGTCACAGAATTCTGGTTTATATATATATATATATATATATATATATATATATATATATATATATATATAAATGCAAATTGTTCCTTGTAATGCTGTACTTTGATACAAGGGCTAACTTGGCAAATCCTGCAATGCAGCAACAAATGCAACTACTTTATTCCAATGTTTTCTACTTATCAATCATGAGCATACTGACTTGTTGCCAAATTAAAAACCTAAAGATTTGTGTCGTATTTCAATTCTAAAATCTCGTTCTTGTTCCAAAAAGTGAAGGATGTGACTCTGAAATCACTTCATCCTCTTGACCTGATGAGAACTTTCCCTCAACATCAGCAGCCTAATCCCTACCACACACACACACACACACACACACACACACACACACACACACACACACACACACACACACACACACACACACACACACACACACACACGCACACACACACACACACACAGACACACACTCACAAAGGAAATACCACGTCCATCATAACAGTCTAGTGTCACTTCTATCAAGACTAATTCTCAAACATCTGTTTGACCCTGAGAGCAGCGTTAAGTGATGACATGAATTATAGTAATGGCTCCACAGTGAGTGTGTTGCATTGTGTAATTTTATCCGTGCATATACGTACGTGCACATATGTCATAATGTATGTTGTTGGCCTCGAGGCACTAATGTCTAAACCATTTCTCTTTTAACAATGATTCATGACTGAGATTTGCCAAATATGTGCAGTTATTTATCGTAAAATTCATACTTTGAATGAGTGTGACCGTTTTAAAAGAAACGCATTATGCTGCTGTGTTATTCTGTGTATTGGAGTCTGCGATGTTTGATGTATGATCGTCCCCTTGGATTTCTTCAGGGCTGTATGTCATCATACCAACACATTTCAGGTTTTATCAAAAAAAGTCTTGGAGTCATTCTCGTATTTTTAAGCTCAAGACGAAGGAAATACCTGGAAACAGCGTCTGGGTTGTTTTCAAACTCCATCAGACACGTGAACACCCTTTTTAAAGCAAAATGCTCACCTCACGTATATAACGTTTCACCCACAAATTAATTCACTTTCAGATGAATGGTTAGGTTGAATAGAAAAGTCCAAACATACTTGCACCTGTAGTTCAACTTCTCCTCCTGTTTTTGATTCTGATGTTTCCTCCTGTTCTGGTCAGGTTCTGGAAAGCGTCGCAGGAAGCAGGACCAGTGCTGCGGTCACCTCAACTCGCTCTCAGCCATCAAATACGCCATTGTTTCCCTCTACATCCTGGTTCTTCTCACCATCTTTGGACTCTGCCTGACAGGTAGGAAGGAAATAAATGGATGTAATCACGTGTGTGGTAACGACAGGTATGTGCTTGTATGTACCAACATGTTTATCTTGTATCTGCATGTGTCAAATCACCAAATCCTGCACGTCTCCGATTTGCATAAAGCAGCTTTTTCGTTAACACTGGTAACTGTTCAGTGAGCAATAAACTCATGAAGAACTCATCGTTTTTATCACTTTAGTATCATGTACGTTCAATTTGATAATAGCTTAATGCTGTCACTGTCAATATTATGTCTTATAAAGCTTTTGGATTCATGGTTGTTGATGGGTTTGATCTTGACTGTTGTCATGTTGCTTTCTGTCAGAAGCTTTTACGCAATGATGCATAACAACAGAAACAAAAGTTATCTGAAATACATCAGATAATATTCATAGATTCATAATACACTGTGTTTTCCTTGTGCAAGTTCAAGCCGAGTAAAGCTCAGCCCCGTGTGACACATGCTGTGTTTTGATTGTGATTATGATTCTATTATTCTAACCTCAGTGAAAAATGTGATGCATGATGTTGGTCGGCTGATTTGTCAGAGATGAAGTGTTGGATAAACGTGTTTGATGTGGAGGCTGGTTAGTTTGAATACGGCTGCGGTTTCCTGGTGCTGCTTTCACATCATCCTTCAGCCGTCAGACGTGTATATTATTTCCAGTTATTGAGCCTGAATCTGAGAGAGAAAGGAAGGAAGGAAGGAAGATAAGAAGAAATGAAGAGAGTGAGAACGAAACTTGAACTTGAGGCTAAAGCTGTGTTGCAGGTCTGATCTCATGAGGAGCTCGTGCCCGACTCTGGAGCCAATCATCGCCACATTATGCAATGATGTGGGGAAAGAAGTCGTTCGCTCACCCACCAAAACATTTCCCTTGGCCGCCTTCCGATTCCGAACCGCCTTCCTCCTACTTCCAGTGGTGGATTTGGAGGCATCAACATTATGTCTCTCCAACATCCCATGTCTCAGTGATTGGCAGAAATATAAGCTAAACTGTAATGTGGAAATTTGGACGTGCAAATTATGAAATTGAGTTTTAGCTGTTGTTATTTCATATCACACAGTAACGTCATAAATTCCACGTTTTCAGAGTTTACGCTGCTGCAGATCCTGCTTCTCCTGGTTGATTTAGAAAAACCCTGACACGATGCCACAGTATCCTCAGTGTGTGTGTGTCTGTGAGTCAAACTTTATGGCCGTTACCTTTTGCGAACCCTCCCTCGGCCTCCTTGTAAATATCAACCCTCTTATTAGAGGAGAAGACAAAGAGAGTTTGATAAAGACGGAGAGAGAAGAGGCAGAAAAAACGAGGGACGATAGAGCTAGAGAAAGAAGTGATGGACCCAGAAACAGGTTTAAGACCTGTCTGGCCTCAAACCAGCAGGATCCTGAAGGAATCGACTGCTCTCACTAATCCTAATTTCATTTCAAGACCTCCTCTCTCTCCCCGAGCCGTAGCCACACGGCTGATGCCATTAACCGGCTGTGGCCGTGTGTATTCCCAGGCACAATGCCGTTAAAGAGCTTGGAACGGGTCTGTTGTCGTCACAGAGGTATTCGGTTATTTAAGGCTTTTAGATGAGGTTGTTTTAGAAAAGCAATCAAACTGAGCTTTTCAGCAAGACTCTCTTAAATTCACTGCCAGCCATCCCAAAGCTAAGTGGCTCCAGCACGACTTCAGGGGAGGCCCCCGCTGCCGCTCGCACACACAAACATTCATATAATGCGAGTGCACGTGGAAACACAGTCGCATGCAGCGGCTGCCAGTTTTCCTACGTGAACACGGATTCAAGCCTTTTTGCTTTTTGCTTTGAATTCTCTCTTGACTTCTTTAGCTTTTTCCAGCTCTTATGTTGGCCTCCTCCCAATCTCATGGTTACGAGTGATTCCCATGCCTTCACACACGCATCCATATTTCACAGCATAATCGCGAGGCCTCATCTAAACTCGGCCCAAACACATCTGCACCCATGACATGATAAGTATGATATAGTATTTTATGTGTCAGCGCAACGGCTCCTAAATCTTATAGTTTTGGACAAGTGAGAGAAGGAGAGTGAAAAACAGAAACGGAGGTGGAAACAATCTGAAAGGCGAAGGATGAATCCTGCTCCAGTCATCATGAGGTGAAGAGCTGTCTTATCGCTCCGTTAGCGCTACAAGCTAATCTCTGTGTGTCGATAGGAGAGAGCCACGTCAGCTCTGATCAGCAGCGCAGAGATCTGGTCCCTAATCGAAAGGTCACATGTTCGGTTCTCATGATATAAGCGTCTGCTCCTTAATGTCTGTGAGTCACAACCCAGACTTTTATCTTCTCAGAGGCGCCTGCTGGAGCAACTTTTGTCTTTTTGGAGTGGCTTGTTTTGGCTGTAGCTCAAGAAGAGAGGGGCCGTTACTTAAGAGACATGTGTCGTCACTCGATAACCAACCAATGGTGGCAAGAGACAGTTTGTTTGTTTACCCAGAACTCTGTGGACCGTACCGACTCCACGTTTGCATGTACGGGCTCAGGCTCTTTCTTGACCTCTCATGAGCCTTGAGGTTTGCAGACATGTTTATATTGATTTCGCTGACACACAGATTGCATGTGCGTTCTCTTTCTTAGTGCGTGGACGTGACGGCGCTGAAGGTTTGTCCATTTCTAATAAATAAATATTCTTTGGATGATGGGTTTAACTTTGGTTTCACCACCGTCCATTAGTCAGCAGGATTACGCAGAAACTACAAAATGGATTTCTACGAAACTTGGTGGAGGCACATACATTTTTGGGAGGAGCAGATCCAGGGAATTCTTTTCACTTTCTTTAACATTGCAGAATTGGGTCTTTTTGGACATTTTCAGTTTTCCTTGATGAAAGAAATCAGGGATATTTAGGGGACTGATATCTTTGAATGTGTGATGCTTCTTAATTTCATCTATGGGAACTCTTGGGCCTTGGCCGGAGGTTTTTTGAACTAACTAACTAACCTAGTATTTTAAAAGCTTTGTGGATTTTCCCCCAACAACAGCTGGATGATTGTTTTCTCCATTCATTTTTGATCGATGCATTTCGGACCAGCTCCCAGACTCCTTTTGTAATGGTTCCCATGTGGTACCACGTAACAACGAGGGCCATGTTAGGTTAAGATTGATATAAACAATAATAGGATGAAAGTATTAAAGAACCAGTTATTGCTTGTTCCAAAGGGAAACTGATGTCACTCCTCTACTGTGCTCACGTTTACGTCCAAACATGTTTTAATCATCAGAAACTCAAACTCGTGAAACTGTGACGCAATGACGAGATGCACTACACACACGCACACCTCCTCTCGGGTGCAGTTGATTGGCCCATATCACATGTGATGCTCGAACTAAAAAGAAAACAGATGCACAGTTTTCTGTTGTCTCTCATTAATGCCAAAACTTCAGCAACAGTAATTCGCCTTTTTCTTTTTTTTTTTACTCCTGAGCTCTTTCATCCCGGTGATAAACTGGCGACTTGTCCCGGGTGTAGCCCGCCTCTCGCCCCAATGTCAGCAGGGATTGGCTCCAGCCCCCACGTCCCCTTCCGAGGATAATAAGCGTAGATAATGGATGGATGGATCTTTCACATGTTTTCTCTGTATATCCAAAGTATTGCAATGCCTTAGTTTGCAGATGAGGCTGAAACTAGTGAAGACAAATGAGGGGTTACCACATCAACGTGTTTTGAAAAGTCTGACAAACACAGCAACAACATACTTTGCAAATTTAAAAGGTAATAAAAGTTCCCATAATATATAAAAAAATAACATCTGGGAACCTGTAACCATAAATGGACAAAGATGATCTGTAAGAGTTGACTCTTGGACATAATGGCATCTTAAAATCATTTTCTTCTGCTGCTGGAAATGTGTTAGTTCACTGACATTGAACTAACAGTGAAGTTTTGGGCCCACAAACCAAAACAAAGAGTATAAAATGCCTGAAGAGTTCTGAGGATCATCAGTTGGGTGATTGTTACCTGGTTGGTTCATCACTTCCAGTTCATCTTTACACATCTTTATCAAATCCATTGATAATATAAACATTTTATGATTCCATTTTGCCCTTAAAGCCTCAGTTATAATCACACAAAAAGGTTACACACAAGTGTAGTTACATGCACCATTGACTTTCATCGTCCTTGCATTCCTGTTGACTCATGCAAAAGGCACGTGCACTCCTAATAAAACTCTTATTTTGCCTTGTAGCATCATCATAATATCCATCATCGATCTATGTAGGATGTAACGTTGCTACACTGATTATTTCCTCTTCTTTCTCTGTAGTTTTATTTTAACAGATGCAAATGTTGGGGCGGAAGAACAGTTTTTCCTGTGTGAAGACGTGGGATGGTTTTCATTGCATTCTGGCAAGACGCTGCCTAAATGTCTTGTTTACATCTGGAGTGGGTTGAAATAGCAGGTTGTGTCAAATGCCCCAACAAACACATCTACGTAGGCCCATTTAAGGTCCTCGCAGACCAGAGCCTGATAAACACCTGGGGGTTCAGGACAGGAGGTTTAAGAAAGATTTACACCTTTTCATATCCCTGTTTACGAGCTGGTTGAGGATCTAGTCGTCTGATAACAGGCAGAATACCAGAGAACTGGTCTATTCTGGTGGATGATGATTTACATCCACCTGCCAGTTGTACACTGTGGTTTCTACCCGCGCTGTCTGATGGAAGACGTCAGCCATGTGTTATTCTCCTCCCACGTGCTGCAAATCTAGAAATGCAGCCTATATCCCTCTGTTTAACTTACACTGTAGGTGCAGCTGAGTCACGTTTTCCAGTCGGAGCAAACATGCAGCTCCCAGCTCTGGCACGGCGCTCCTCTTTTCCTCAGCCAGTTAATTGCTGGAAAACATGAGGGTAGATTTGTTATTCTTCTTTTAAGCCATGAAATCTTCCAACAAGAGTTTGTTTGTGTCTTTCTGTGATACCGTAGGTAACAGGCATGTTATTACCAAGCAGCGATGGGCAGAAGGAAACAGCTCTGGTTTATTTTGGTCTCTGGCCGTTGTTATAACTTGGTTTGGTCATGGATTTGTTATCGTAATTGTGTCCATGTTTTACATCAACTTTTCCTGCTGCAGCTACATTTTATTTTGGCTCTAAAAAGGCAGCCAGATTGTTTATAGACCATTTTGTAAAACCCACACTTGGTCCCAGTTAAACATTTTGATGCTAGCAATCCCTACTGGCACAGTCTTCACAAAAGTGCTTTATAAACTTGTGAACGTCTGATTAGAGTATTTCCACAGGCACCAGTTTTTAGGTACTTTACCAAGACTGTTGATTTGATGTTGCTAGCAAAGTTCACTTGAATGTTTCTAATACAGCATTATAAGTAAAGACGCTCCAAGAAAGAGTGTCATGGAGTTTTTACAATCAAGTGTTTTTGTCGATGCCACCCCTCGTCTGTGTGTTCTGGAAATGTTAGTGGAGAATCTACTGCTGTGTTCCTCATAGGCGAAAGACAAACTCTATGTTTGGACCCATTTTCCCTGAGTTCTTATCTGAAAACAGTTTGGGTCTGTGGGACGCTGTCAAGGAACGCATCATTCCTGACTATAAGAAAAACAAATGAAGACGAACTTTACTGCAACCGCAAGCTTTAGATTACTTAAGCTCCTTTTGAGGTTGTTTGAGAACGAACTCCCTCTTTCACAACATGATAGAAGATAAAAACCTGCTTTAAATCTGGACCATATGTGTCTGGCTAAGTTTGTCTTTAGAAAAGCTTTAAGTAGGTAAATGTGGCACCGCAAAGTGCCACTCCTAAAAACCACTTTAGAGCCAGAACTTTAAAGGTATTAAACCACACCCTTGTGAAAACAATCGTCATTTTCTCTGCGGAGGATGAGATGTTTCTGATCTCAGTGTGTTAATGTTCGACACGGGTAAAACATGTCTTCCTCCAACATGCATCGTCTGCAGGAGAGTGAATCAGGGCAAAGAGCATGTGCCAGAAGAGACACACACACACACACACACACACACACAGGACGACATGTATGTTGTACGTGCACACTGTCCCAGGGCCCCTGAGCTGAGGCTGAGAGCATAAAGCCTTTTCTAATGAGTTTCTGCGCTGTGGTTGTGATTCTCTCTGAAGAAAAGGGTCTGGAGAAGGTCCAGCTTCCCCAGTGGGAGTCCGTCATAAGAGGCGTGCGCACACACATGCACACACGGAAAGACGCAGGGAGAAGTCAGCCCTTAGTTCCTCAACAACAAGAGTCCCAAAAGTCATCAGACAGCCTCATTCATGCAGTCAAACGCAGGTCATTAACATGTCAACGCTAATTGGACCAGACTACTTCTCTCTCTCTCTCTTTCTGATGCTCTCTCACTTTGTCTTGCTGCTTCTTCTGTGTTGCAAAGAATTTTTTTGAACGTCGCCTTGAGGCAGAAATGCATTTCAGTCAATGAGAAATTCTGCAGTAATGTCGTCATGGTTGTGTGGTTGCGTAACCAACCATTAAAGGGCGCATTGCTCTTTATACGTCTCGGTGTCTTGGTTTTATCTGCAGCATGAAACCGATTCAGCCTCGCTGACGTCGGAGAGCAACAACATCTCGACAAATTCAAAAACATCTCTCGAAGTGGAATCGACAAGAATGTGGATTTTTCACATTTAGTAAAAACCTTTTAGTTTTTGCTTGAATCCAACTAATGGACCTTTAAACAATTTGGATTTTATATTTCTGACTAAAATCTTTGTGTAATAACTGGATTGAAACTTGTGTCGTAGTTCCAAAGTATGTGTGGATGGGAAAAATGTGTCGTGTTGCTATTTTTAGCAAAGCTAGCAGCATGACTGAATGATTAGGATCAGTCCACCACTTGGATGATTGCGGTGAAATCTTGTCCTGATCTCCTTGTTTCCTTGACGATGTTTCCCATTGACTTCAGTGATCCCCTGACTTTTACTCCTCGCACCAACATTAAGCTCGACAATAGTGAATTTAAGTGAAACCTCAGAGCAAATATTGGACTTGTTGTCATGGAAGTTGGTGCAAACATTAATGTCCCCGTCTTTGATCGGCTGCCTGAGTACAGCCTCACAGAGCTGCCTAGTCCTGGCTATGTTAAATACTTTTCACACTACTCTTTATCTTATATAAGGACGTACTAGTATGCCTTTATATATGTATACAGCTTATATTGTGATATACATGTTTTATGCAAGAACTCAAATTGTTTTAAAACTGAATTTCTTTCCTCTGGTGTTTTTTTTTTTTTTGTAAATGTAAAAGTTCTATAAATGTAAAAAAGCCCAAAGTCTGAAGTTCGGAATTTGCACAAAACACGACCGACATTTCCTACATCGTGCTGGAAGCGGCTGAACCAATCACAATAGAGTGGGTCAAATAGCCAATCAGAGCAGAGAAGGGGGGCCTTAAAGAGACAGGAGCTAAAACCAAGTGTTTCAGACAGAGGCTGAAAGAGGAGCTGCAGCAATGGACATTATGAGGAAAGAGAGCATGTGAACATTTTCAAGTTACTCAAATAAAACATTACAAACCTGAATATGAGCAGAATATGTCTCCTTTAACGTATGAAATGGTTTTCATGGAGGATTGGCACTGAATTCTCCTTGAATAAAATTAAATCATAGCCCGCCAACAACCCCTGCCCGAAGAACTCTCAGAGAATAAGGTGTAAACAGCGGAGAACGTCACAGATTCAGTTCAGCCTCAAGTCGAATAAGGAGATGGGATTCAATAAAGTGCTACACTGCTGTGTGCGAATAAGTCCAACACAAATAAAAGCAGTGGGCCTCACTGATGCACCTCTCCATAAACAGCCACAGTGATTTTATAAATCTGCAGCTGAGGGGAGGTTAAAGCTCCGGGGAGGTGAACGCTCGATAGCAGGCGCCCAAATTAATCCTTTCAACACTTATTTCCCCTCTGTTTTATTAGCAGACTAATTAGACAACAACAGATTTCAAAGACTCTGGGCTGGCACACACACACACACACACACACACACCATAGGGTGGTTTGATCTGTGTAATTATGTTGCTGGAGCTCAGTGAAGTCCTAAGCAGCGCACAATACTGAATTATGAGAGCTGGCGACTCAGTGCTCGGGGGCCGTTAGTGTCCGACTGTGTTTGGCTGCAGGACAACTCGGAACAAAAGCAAATAAATAAATGAAATGTAAGGAAAAAGCTTTACTATTCGATTTGCTGCTCTGTGGCCTGTGAGGAAACAAATTAGGGATCAGGCATCTTCATCTCATCTCGCATCTTTTTCTCTATAATTCTGTAATGATGTCGTAACATGTAGTAACGTTCAACTACGACATGTTGACAGCCCTTATTAATCAAAATGTTGTACTCTAGCTGCGAATATGAAATATTATTGCTGTGTTTAAAGTTGCTTCATCTAAAAACCAGTTACGGCAAAAGCATGTTAAGGTTTCATGACAGAAAGGGAACAGCTTTAACAGCTTTGTTTATGCTAATGTGTCACTTATGTGTACTTCATAGAAGCTGTGAACCAGAGTCAGGTGATTAAATTCTGCAGTCTTGGTGCCAACAGGGGACGACACAGTTCTGTGGAGGAAAATGTGTCAGTATGTGAATAAAAGGCAACTCAGAGAGGAAGTACTGAGGGCAACACAGGTGTTTAATTTAATATTAGAAGTGTTGAAAAGGTATAGTTCTATTCAATAGTCAGTAAATGTGTGTTTTAAATGATCCTAGCTAAAGTACAGGGCAGGCTTTTTTATTTTTCTATACATTTTAGCATACACATGTTTTTGTATTTTCCGTTGTGCGG
Source organism: Verasper variegatus (assembly GCA_026259375.1). Taxonomy (NCBI): domain Eukaryota; kingdom Metazoa; phylum Chordata; class Actinopteri; order Pleuronectiformes; family Pleuronectidae; genus Verasper; species Verasper variegatus. The sequence goes on from CM048055.1 coordinate 2,761,270, forward strand.
GTTAAGAACAGAGGATGTCGCTCCCTGTTAAGCACTATGACGAAATACTTTGATTTCTGGCTATAAACATAAAATTTGATTGATTGGGATTTTGTTGATGTCTTTTCAAAAGTTTAAGACACATTTGTTTTGGCAATTACAGCAAATTCCAATCCAGTGCTTTTATTTTGGTGAAGGAGGCCAGATACTAAATCATTTTAACAAAATGAATCTTGAATCCACAAAGAAATCCCCCAAAACTTAGTTACACGTCATAACTAGTATATTTAATTCAATATTGTTGAAGGATCTTAGACTTGAGTCGGCTGATCCGTTCATTTAAATCATTGAAGCCACAGACATCACTTCAGTATAGACACAGCCAACTCAACAGGACACTCACACACACACACACACACACACACACACACACACACACACACACACACCTATTAAGTAATTCAGCCTCACAGCACGAGCCTCACTTTGAAGTCTGCTACATCAGACACGGTCCATACTTCTAAATCAAACAAACCCCACCACCGCTGTCACTTCATTTTGACATTCCTGCCGCTGAATTACAGCTGGATGAACTCAACATGCGCCCGCCCCCTGACAGACGCTCACACACAACTCAGCGCAGAGTTGTTGTGTTGTATTTAACCTTCTATAAAACGGACAAATAAGCAGGAGAAACCTCGCAGCAGAGTTGAATCTCTAGTTTAAACCAACAAGTCTCTGTTTGGTGAATATATTCTCATAGTGTCGGGTGTGATTTGGTTTTGCAATAATAAATATGTTTCCACAGATGCACAACGAGGTTTCGTGTAAATGGCGATGAGTGGGTATTTACCCACGACAGCAGTTATGTGTGAGTGGGTTGCGTGCGTGGATGCGAGCGTGGGTTCTTCACCAAACACGTAGTTTGCATGTGACTAGTGAAACAAAACCAAATAGTTTTATCTATCATCTTGAGCCACATCAAGATTCTAAACATCCATAAACCACAGTCTAATTATTAATAGCACATGTTAGATCAGAAATGAGTGGACATCATGTTCAAGAGGATTGTCAGTGGGTTTTTTCAAATTAAAACCATGTTTCTTCCTTCTATTCTGCCCTCAACCTCTTTGGTGTTTGTATCTTTACTGATGAGGTTTGACATGTTGACCCTTATCCTGCTTCTATCATCTGAAGAACCCATTTCTCAGTTTGTTAAAGCTTTAGCGGCTCAGAAAGGACAGCGCCCTCTTGCTGTAAGGAGGTTTCCCACCAAGATGGCCTCAGCGACAGACACTGAAAAATATAATATAATTACTCAGAGCATGATTCCCCTTGTGCTGCTTTTGTGTGCTGTTGTCCTGCTGCTTTGTGTCAATAAAGATCCATCTGAGAGATCTCTTGCAGTATCTGTTGGTTAGGATGTCTTAGGATGTAGAGACGCCACAAACAGACAGAAAGTCTTTGATAACACTGATAAAATACTTTATTTCTCCAGTCGTCCTCTGTTTAATACATTTATCTTTTCCCCCTCTGGTTCTCAACACAGTGAAAACAAACTCAACCATCGCTCACATCCTTCCCTGCAGCTGGACTGCTGTGTGATCTTGTGTCTCGTTGCGGGTTGTAGTTTGTGTATCGCGTTGTCCAGTACGCGGTGTGTTTGTTTTATTGTGCCGATCGACCGTGTGGGTTGATCCCAATCCTGTTTCCACAAAGAGTCAACACAAACAGGGCAGTGAAGCAGGAAGAGCAAGAAGCACAAACACGGATAATTGAGCTGTGACGTTTCCTGCCTGACGAGAAGTTGATCTGATATATGATGTGTGTTGCCGGGTATTGGTTTAGTGTGGTAACGGTAAACTGCTGGGAAATAACAACTCAACGGCTGTTACCAGGAGAGTTTACTCGACCCTGAAAAAAAAAGGCAAAGCCAGATAGAAACACGTCTGCTGTGTTTGTGAATAGGAAACTTGTTGGTAACACAAACCGTTGCCTCATAGAATTACAATCCTCCACAATTAAACTTCTTCAAACATCGCACCTTTCAAAATAAGTGCTTTATTTACTAACAGATGTATAATTTCTCACACACATTTTATCTCTGAACCTCTGATATGAATCTAACCTCTCGTAGTCGTCCATTTTAAATCCACCTCATTGCTTCGTTTTGATGTGATGTCAAAGAAAGCACATTGTTCCCCTCTTACATTTTAAGATCCTGTAATTTCACCCCTCGTTCGCCGCTGGAAGACTTTCAGGTCTGCAGTTCACAAAAAGACTCTTTCTTCTTGAGTTCCTTCCCTCCGTCCTGCTGCTGGCGTCCCTTCAAAGAGCAGGAGGGTGTTGTTCAGTTTCTGTCTGGTGGGAAGCGGTGGTCTCTCACTGTTTCTCTCACTTACAAACACACAGAACACAGCGCTGCGACAGATGTGGTGTCCATATTGGACTGTTTTATTAACGAGAGGGAGATTGAAAAACGGCCGCCGTCAAAAAATGCGACAGTGTAAAGTAGCTGCTTTTTTAAATGTTCCTGCTCTTTTTCTCATCGTCCTCCGCAGTCGGATCACTTTCATCACATTATATCCGTCTGCAAATGTTGAAGACTCTCCAGCTCAGTCCACCTGTTCGTCCACCTCCGCTCCGCTGAGCTAATGTCTGACCCTCTCACTCATTCTTACTGAACATTAAAAAAACGTCTACAACAAATATATAGTTTCATTTAAAAGGTTTTTTGGCAAAGGTTAATCACAAAAGAATAAATAGCACATTTGTTATGGACGATACACAAACTGTACATAAAGGCCCCCGTTAAGTGAAGCCAAATCATCTTGGTCGCCCCCTGGTGGCTGCGTACACTATAAATCATAGATCCCGCCTCTTTTATGTTAGCAGATGGTACATAGAACAAACAGAAAAATAAGAGTACACAGCAAATACATTTTTTCTGATGGTCAAGTCCTCGTTTTTTCCAGTAAGTTTGTTTTTATCTACGTTTGTATGTTAGCAGGATTAAGCAAAAACTACTTAACCAGGAAGGGTGGAGCATGAGGATCTGGTTCAGGGGGTGGACCCAGAACTTTCTTTAACAGAAACCACAACAAGCATCAAAGCTAGAATACTATTTCATTTTAATGCTTCACAGTCTTAGAAGACCGGGATCTACTCACCTCATCATCATGTTTGACATTTTATTTGGAATCTCCGTTTCAACACCTGGCTCCTGCTTTATTCTGAAAGGGCCACTTCGGCTCCTCCGAAGACTCAACATGCAGCTGGAACAGTTTGTCCTGGCTTTTTTATCGTGGCCATGTTTGGGTTGGATAACCGGGGGATCGTGTTTGCCGACGCTTGATTCCAACAAGATGTTCTGGTTGAAGTCACATCAACACCTTCTCCATATCAGTCACTTATCAGATTAGATTCCCTCTCAGATGGATGTCCGTGTGGAGGTGAGGAGGTCAGGAGGAGGCCGTCTGAGGCTCCCTCTCAGCCTCTCAGACATGGCCGACTCCTTCGTGGAGGTCCGCTGATGAAAGACCTGTGAGGACACAATGTTTTCAGTGGTTGAAATACACAGAGGGTTGATTTATAGTTGGGTATAGGACAAGATGAAGGTTGGATGAGAGTTTACATTCTTTTCAGTCGTATTGTGAGTTTCAGAGAGACACAACTGTGGTGAGGTCAAGGTTTAAACTGACTCGGCCCTGTTTTCTTCTCCTCGGTACACAAAGCAGCTCAAATTGACCCAATCAAAGTTGATGTGGCTTCCAAATAGCTCTCGAAATGTTACAGTTGGTCCTCGTCAGCTGCAGTGAGATCGTAAACACACCGTTACAGATACTGCGACCTGCTGGCGCTATCGTTTAGCCTTTGTATAAACTATATAAAACAGGCAACAGGGATACGGTTCTATAAATGAAGGGGAGTGGGGGGGAATTTGCATTCAGTAAAAAACACTATATTTGCACATTATTTTAAAGACAGGTCTGGTCCTTGTCCCTGAAATGCAAAATGCTAAAATGCCCTGATTCATTATGAGTGACGTGCTCACTGGATAAAGAGTCAGTGTGAGTGAAACATTAAAGCAGAATCTCATTCTGATGACACACTGACATCCAGCTGTCGTCCTGGCCTGTTCTCCTGGAAAACACCATTTTATATGTGAAGGGATAAAGTGTCCTCTTCTCCAGTGAAGAATTCTAACACCGTGAAGCTGTGAACTTTGGATTATTCTGTTTTGGGTGTTGTTGCCATGCCACTGTGTGAGAGCTTATATTGTTGTGCATTGTCTGTGTGAGGGAGAGGAAAGAATAGGAGGGGGTCGGAAAAGACGAGAAATAACTTTCCCATTTCCCAGGTTTGAAATAGATTTATCAGGCATGAAGCTCATCTTACAGTCGAGTCCTCGTCTGCAACTCACAAAACGCAAAGCTTCACATTTCCAGCTGTATCCCAACAGACTGAGGAAGAGGAGCAGCGGCTACATGGGTGTTTAGTTTCTTTTGGATAAAACTTAGAAGTCTTGACATTTATGAGTAAATCTTCATCTTTAAACTTCATCCGTCTCTACAGATTTTTAGATCCAGTAAATTGTAAAAGTGAGGGCAACGAAATTAGGAAAATCTGTCCAAATGTGCTCTGAAGACACAGTTTTTTTTCTGAACCGTGAGCACCTACAGACCTCAAACTGTCTGTGGTGAAGAAATGTAATTCTGCACCTTAAACCTTCAAACACACTGCGGTTTGGAAACAGTTTATGGATTCCATTAACGCTGACCTCTATCGACACTCCATTCGTAATCCTCAAACAATCCCTTACAAGATTATCTGACAGCGACATTAGATGACAGCGAGAAAAACAAATCAAATTTCTCAAGATCTCTGATAAAAGGATGTTTCTACATCTCCAAATATCCAATATTATTCTCATTAGTCCCATTTAGAAGAAATACTTGATATTAAAATATTGTTACCATGGAGATTCAGCCACAAGTCGATTATCCCTGTTCTATCAGGCTCTGGTTGATCTTAAATACATGTGTGTGTGTTCTCCTGGAAAAAAGAAACCCACGAACCACCGCTGACAAACCATCATTTAGCGATTAAGCTCCCTGTGTAGTGGAGAGATTTCTGCTTATTTAGTGTTTCAGGTCATTAGGGATAAACCTAACACATGTAATAGGTGGGAATTTAGGTGATTTGTTTGCAGCTCTGCTGGCACTTTTCTTGCTCTGAGGTCATGCAGAACATTCTTGGCTCAGACCCTGACACACACACACACACACACACACACACACACACAACACTCTTTGAGATTTAAACTCTCTTCAGATACGTGGAAACAGAAACACTCAGCCTGTGTAGCATTGAGCTGTGGCATCAGTGTTTCAAAGAGCATGTGTGGGGCGAATTATCTGCTTCCTCTCGTTTCCCAAGTCATCCCTTCTTTTAGTTTTTTTGCTACGCACACATTGGTCCCTGCTGTCCTCCCGAGGGGATGTCGTCATGGCGTAACGCTGAGGATCTGGTTTCCAAATATCTCTCGGGCTATCGAGCCGTTACCGCGCAACACGCTTCACACATAACACGAAACAGAAGAGCCTCTTCTCATCGGGCTCAGTCGAGAGGATAGAAAAATACTGAAGAAGTGGCCTCACGAGGAGAAGAGGTTCTTAGGCAGCATGTTCACTGTCAGCACATGTGAAGTTACAGCTAAATGACTGAAGTGTGTAATTCAGAGAATTATATCACTCTATCAATCTATCTGTCTATCTGTCTATATATCTATCACTCTATCTATCTATCACTCTATCACTCTATCTATCTATCTATCTGTCTATCTGTCTATCTATCTATCTATCTGTCTATCTGTCTATCTATCTGTCTATCTGTCTATCTATCTATATATCTATCAATCTATCTATCTATCTATCTGTCTATCTATCTATAGTGTAATATTTCCATGTGTAAGCTGGGATAAAATGGTAGTAAAAGGAGAATGGACATAAATTCCATCTCGAGGAATTCATAGTTCAGATCCTAAAATAAAACTCTCTCCTGCAAGTGTTGGACGAGCAGCAACGTGCAGAGGCCAACTCCCACATCAGTCGAGCTGAACACATCGTTACCACAATCTGATATAACAGCACAGAGACCTTCATGCTGAGCCCACACTGGAAACTCATTTTGGGCTTAAATAAAAAATATTTAGGCCTTAAATTAACGAAACAATATATTTAGCAGGGAACAGACAACCAGAAAACATCTGCTCCGTGTTAATCCGCTGGCCAGCTCCAGGCTGACAGATGTGATTGATCGTGATCGATTCGCTGCACCTGAAGGATCAGTGAATCAACACCCAGAACCCAGATCTCTCACTCCCCGTCTTTCTCCTCCCCCGCCCTAGTCTCTCGCTCCCAGGTGTCTTCGCAGCGACAGGAGGTGCTGATGGAGAACGTCACCCGGATGTCGGAGCGCTCTCGGCTGCTGCAGCAGAACCTGGGCGAGGCGTCCACGCAGGCCGACCTGCTGGAGAACATCTGGAAACTGGAGAACCTCTTCCAGAACCACAGCGACTGGCTGCAGAGGCTGGAGATCCTCATCAAGGTTCGACTGAACACAGAGAACAAGAGCTTACACAGAGCAGCAGTTCAGACCTGGACAGTGTTACAGGACACTTTGACGATGACAGATGTTTAGTCAGTGACTCAAGAAGTAACTTTTTTTAATATAAAGTTAATTCCTTAAGTCAATAAACTTCACTTCCAGATAGGAAATGTCTGTCCTGCTCACACGCTCCATCTCCCTTTCAAGGGTTTGAATTTTTTCCTTCATTTGTTCCTGCAGCATATTAACAGTGCATCTTGTTTATCTGTGAAATACTATGACAGCGATGAAGAATAAGTTCTGGTTTCTTCCTGTACAGGGCGTGGGGGTGGAGCTCAGGAGCATCCAGGCGTACTCTCTCCAGTCCGAGGGCTACCTGGTGCAGCTGGACGACAGGTTGTCCTCCCTGAGCAGCTCCGCCAGCAGAAACCTGACGGGCTTGATCGCGGAGGTGACGAGAGCGTCCACCTGGCTCCGCGACCAGGACCGCCTGCTCCGGTACACGAGCAGCTAAACTTCCAAAAGCATAAAAGTGAAACTGCAGCGCAGTTCAATGAACGTTTATTTGTTTCCGCTCTCCTCTCGCTCAGGGAAACCTCAGGGAAGGTGAGCGGGCTGAGAGAGAAACTGGACGACGTCAACTGGACGGTGGGAGCTGTCAATCACACCTTCAGCAATGACATCAGTGTTCACAACCTGAAGATACAGGACTTACAGGTTCGCCACAGACACATCAAAATGTCTTATTCATCAAATCACTGAGAAGATGGAGAAGACAAATTAACTTGTTCTGTTGCTCAGATCCAGATCAGCAACATCACGGAGGACACCAGCAGTTTGTGGGTGACCCACGTCCACACGGAGGCCCAGCTGAGGAACGAGATGGAGATCCTGAACACGATCACTGAGGACCTCCGTCTGAAGGACTGGGAGCACTCCCTCAGCCTGAAGAACCTCACCATCATTGAAGGTGCGTGTGTAGCCTGCTGCTCTGAGGGCTAAAGTGAACCAGGAGGTGGCTTCTCCCAAAGGATTCGTTCAAACTGGGCTGAAACTGATTTACTCTTTCTGTTTTCTTGACCTTCTCTATGATTGCCAGCTTTTCACAATCAATTAGCTCCACTGTGGTTTGTGCACACCTGCATATCTACAACATATCAGCAGCACAGTTTTTTACCTCCCCAGCATTGCGTGAATAGTTGAGGTTACTGATGGTGGTCCAGCTCATTGTGAGTGACCCCCGCCCCGTCGAGAAATTGCAGAAGTTGCAGAAGTATGATCGGTTCGAATTCCCCTCGGTTTACGCTCCACCTGAAACCAGACCCACTTCTGCTATTTATCAAGAATCTCAATCAAAATAACAGAAGTTAGCTGCAAGAATCTAAGTTGTTTTAAATATTAAGATAAATTGGGAGTACTGGTGGTGTTGGGTCAGGCAGCAAATGTAAAAGATCAATATCATGTTCATCATGACTTTCTGGATAATTGTGTCGTGCATATTTGCAAAATAACAAAAACATATTTCCTGTACGTTGGACTTTGTATGAAATTCACAAAACAAGACCCTTGTGCCTTATTAAAAAAACTAACCAGGGTCACTCCCAGGAAAACCCGGGAGTGAAGCACCAGAACGTGAGAACTCCGGGTGAAATCGATTCCTTTGGGCGGAACTCAGTTCTGCAAAAAGATCATTTACAACAGCTCGTCTGAGCCAATGCATGTTTGCAGTGGAGCTCGAACGTAACTGAACCCCGGCATGAAAACGTGATTTTTACACCGTGGGATTTACGTCCCCGGGGTATTGAGCAAACTCTGAATGTTCTTCCTCCAATCTGTCCAGAGCTGATTAGGGCCGACTTGGTACGACTCTGGCTGCCAGCGCACCAAATGACTTCCCTGGCTTGTTAGAATCAGAAAAGGTATTTCATGATGTAATGCTGGCAGGGGAACCGGGCCCGAGCTGATTGATGGCAACTCGAAGCGAACGGGACCCCCGATCTCGTGTCTGCTTTGCATGTGGGTGGGATGCCGTTTTTTTTTTCTTCTCCTGAGCCTGGAAACAATTGTGGGTTAAATTTAGACGCTGGATCCAGAATGAAAACCCAACCGCTCAGCTCTGTCATTAGTTTTAGTTCTGCTGCCCATTTGTTTGTCGTTAGCTCAAGGTCACCTTCGCCAAAAAAAGTCTTTACATCTCCGTCCATGTTTATCCTCCTCTCTTCTGTTCTCGTGCCTCCTTTTGTTTTCTTTCATCCTCTTTTATCTCCTTGTTGGTTTGACTCTAATTCCTCGAGGATTCACATCGTTCGTGCCGCACTTGACTTGTTTTCTTAATCTTAAAGAAACAGGAGAAGCTGATTGAAATGTCGCCTGAGGTCTCTCCTCATGGGGGATGTGTTGTGTTGCCTCCACAGGTTGTAAATAACTACACGTTGTGTTATTAACAGTAACAGCTGCTCACTGAGGGTAAAGGCATCACTTTTAATATGTTAATTAGAGTTTACACACTGCGACACACATGAGGTCATCATCAGACGGTGTCTCGTTAGTCACCAGATGTCGGTTCTTTCAAAGGCCGGTAACAGTAATTTGGCTAAACTGTAAAATAATCTCCTGAAGCAGATCATGTAAATTGACTGAAAGCTTCAGAACAGCTACTAAATGGACCTTTTGTTAGAATAATGTAAAGAGCTAGGACACAAATATAAAATCATGAGAAAGGAATTCTATTAAATGCACATTATGAAACGTTTACATATTCCAAGTTCAGGTGAGTTTCTTACTTCCGTGAACATTGTGATGTGACGTCAGTTAACGAGATGAGCTCCACAACACAAAGAGTTTCCAACACTTCCATCCAAAAAGTGATTAAAGGGCTATTCCAGTCATTAATTACTGCACTTCCATGAGTTATTACAAAGACAGATTAAAAGGTTTGTACAGCAGAAGCCAAAATCTTTTCAGTCTCTCAAATGGGTCAAACTCCAAAAACACTGAGTCCTCAAATTTCCATCATGTAACTCCAAGTGTCTTTTATTTGCCCTTTCTGTGCTTCAAGCTTAATTAATAATGAAAGAGCCGTCACTATCAACTGAGAGTGAGCCCTTGTGACCCCTCCATCCTTGTTATCTGCACTCTTCATTTCTACGCAGGCACTCAAAGTTAATTCCGGCGTCTTGGTTCCAGCTCAGTTATGAAATCCGACCGCACAGAGTGTCTCTCCTGCCCGGATGCTGACAGCGGCGTCAGTGGAGCTGGGTTTTGACGGAGCAGCCAACACAAACACGCAGCGCCGTCCAGCCTCACGCTGCCTCGCGTTGGGCTGCGCTCCGTTTCCATCACCCAGCTCTGCTTCCATCCCAGTTAGTGTCATGGTCATTTCAAGCCAAACATTTACACCCACAGTGCGTTTGCTCCGTTACAGTTGGTCGACTCACGGAGGGCGATTTGATTCGGGGTCAACTTTCAGCAGACACCCCTAACCCACCTTCATCTGCGTCCTGATGATCTGTTGCCTGAATTCTGTGTGTTTTCCCATGTATTTAAAGCATGTGTCATTTAACATATTATGAGCTCATAGGTACATTAAGTGTTGGAGTCTCCACCTTGTAAAACCCAATAAGAAAAAAGTTTAAACCTGCCAGAAAGCAGAACAGTTCAGATTTCACATGTCAGAAGCCAAGAAAGGACACGCTAAGTGTGTGAGCCAGTGTGGTGATAAAAAATATTGTGTTATTGGTGAAATGGCTGCGAGTCCCTCCCTGGTATTCCCCTCTCTCCTTTCTTGTCATGTTCTGGGCCATATTAATTTCCCTCCCTCCTTTCTCTCTTTTCTCCGCTCTTCTATTGGCGTAAATCAAAAACACCTTCCGCTCGGGTTTCACAACTATCTTTCAGTTTGACGGGAGCATACATGTTTGTGGTTGTATGTGAGGGAGAGCGTGCACGTGTGCTCCCTCGGTGCATGTGTGTGAAGGCCTCCGCTGGCATGAAATGATTAAGCTTGAGTCACTTTAACATCTGTAATCTTTGTTGTTGTTCTTTACATGTTTGGCCTCCATCGGGTTTATGCTCCGTGCTCTCACTGCGTTATAAAAACTGTAAAAAACAGAACACTGAAAATAATATCCGGTTAACACAGTGGGGCATTGAGCAGCTAAAGATCCAGACATTTCCTTCGAGAGCTGGTGGAGACCAAAAACGGAGCATAAAGAGGGTGAATATTAGATTTATGTTCACGTACATGACTTCAAATGAAGGTTTAAGTTTGAGGAAAACTGCAAATGAACTAAATCTTGTGCTTCTATAGGCAGATTTGGTTTGTTGTCATCTGGGGACAATGCTCACATATATCATGGTCTTTATTGTAGATATCAATGTTAATGCACCTCCACCTTTAGTCTCTTTTTTACGATCTTATGACACAGCGTCCAACTACTTCCTAATTTGGTGCTGATTGCCAACATGTTTCATTCCAAGGAAAAGCTAATGCAGTTTTTCTGCAGCAGGAGGAAATGTGAATTAATCTAAAGTTTCTGTAGCTCAAAGTTCCATCTAAATGCAAAACACGACTCTCCACATGTTGATAGTTGCATTTAATTTGTGCTGCTGTGGTTACCCAGTTATTGTGTCCCACTGTCGCAATCATTTTCACTAACACAACACAACAGACACAACCGTGACCTTTTGGATCAGAGAACAAAGACCTAAACTTTATTTATTGCGTTTGCTGTGTCTACACCCATTTTTCTCCTTCGTGCAGAATCACTTAATCACTGAACCTCGAGGAAGTTTCTCCGCGTCATGACTCAGCTTGACCCTTGACAGATGTGCGGCATTTGCGTGAAGAGCTCAGAGGCCAAAAAACACACAAAAACATGAAGTCATGGGGGTTTTTCATGCCGCATCAGTGACGTGCAGGTTTGGACAGATGATCTGTTGTTGCTGAGAGTCGCTGTGCAGCGGCTCGTTCTTTAGTTCAGTCATCGGCTGATCTGAGCGCAGCGGAGGCCTGGAAACATTCACAGCGTCTGATGGCCATTAATGTATATTTTGAGTGGCATGTTTGTTTTACTAGTGAAGAGCTCCTCGGCTCCGTCGAGGCCCCCCCCACACACACACACACACACACACACACACACACACACACACACACACACACACACACACACACACACACACACACACACACACACACACACACACACACACACCTTTTTTTAGACGTATACTTTTCTGCAACTGGGAGAATTTTACAAAAGAAAAACTAAGTTAGCTTTAAATCAGGTTTTCAGTCGGCTCACTATCCAGGATGCTTTGTAGGAAAACTGCCCTGAATCCCCAATTGCAGTATAAACATTATATAAATATATATTATGAAATATATTAAATACATCCATTGAACATTGTAGCCTGCGTGTGACCCTCATCCATCTGTTCTTCATTACCACATCCTGTTTCCTCCTCTTCCCTGATCATGTCTTTATATCATTTCTAATGGAGATAAACACTCAACCTACATGTTGTCACATCAGAGATCTCTGCTGGGCCGTGTGACGCGCCACTCTGCAGCAGATTGTCTTATCCAAACTGGATGTCGGACAGCGGCGCCGGCGCTCCTCACCAGTGTTGTATTCCCGCACGATGGGTTGATCCCGGAGGGGGCGGCTCGCTCGGCTTGTTATTGTTGAAACTCTGTCAGCTGAATGGACAAGTTGGACCCGGAGAGAGATTAATAATGTGAAGCTCTGCTAAAACAAACTATTAAGGACGCAATTTCTCCAGGACCACCGGGGTGAAGTGTCGTCTCCAAAGCTGACGCACGCACACAGATGCTTAGTACACACTCGTCTGTACTGCAATACTTGTGAGGACCCTGTGGATGAGTTGAACAAACTATAACTTTAAAATCAGACTATTTAAAGTGTGAATAAATGGGAATGAAAAGGGAAGGACTTGTTGACTTGTGGACTTACATCATCCAAAATGTTTCCAACAATGTTCAAACCCAGAGAGATTCATGATTTTATCCAAGGTATCAGGAAGTTACATATTGTGTGTTTAACTCTTAAGTCTCCGTCACTTTGAATAATAGAAAACAGAAGTTTCTTCCGAACCTAAACCTGACTGACCAGATTTTAACTATTATTTAGATTGTCATGAATCGTCCCTGGTCCCGATCATGGAGTCCTCCTGCCTCATGTGAACCTCTGACTCCTCATGGAACCAGCAGCAGATGAAGGTTTTCACTTGTGCTACGACAACATTAGCCACAGATATTCATATGTACCCAAAGGGACGTATCCTAATGACTCCCGGTGGCCACTTGACGTTCATCCCTAAGTGGACGCACATGTGAAGCAGCCGGAGGCGACAGCGGCAGCAGCAGATAGATGTGTATCTCAAAGTCCGTCAGCAGATTCTCAGCATCACAAACCTGCAAATTAAGAACTTCAGAGAATCATTGGAACCTCTGGACATGTGCTGGACAATAACAAGCGCTGCATTGCTAAGCATTCCCACAAGTTGTGTTGTTAAACATGTGGTTTCCATTGTGGCCAGACCTCTAGCGCTCTTTTCTCTCCCTCTCTCTCGTTCTCTCTCTTTCACTCACTATTTTACTCACTCGCTCCAAGAACAACAAACGGATTGAGTCCTTGGACCAGTTGTAATTCCCAGTATGGCCTTATTTCCGCCTGTGTTTGTATTTGCTCTAATAAATGCTGAATTTGACTTGATTTCCTGATTTCATTCAAATCTGCAGGTCTTTGGTCCCATTTGTTCCCTTTTCAAGTGATAATCTGCTTTGACAACATCTTTTAAATGATGAACGCTCTTCTCATCCTGGTGTAATAAGAGTCTCAGCTCAGACGGAGGCCGAGTTTTACTTTATTTCTATTTATTTCATGCAGCTTCAATCATTTCTGCTCAATGAAGAGTTTTCTCGGGATTCTTATTGGTCTTATTTTCAATGCTCGTCCTCTAAGTTGCTGTTTGTAATGGTTCTACATAAGTACAGAACTGTGTAAATAACAAATTGTGCAGCAGTGATTGAGGTTTTTTTATGCTTTATGTCATCATGACCATATTCTTGCTTCTTTCTGCAGGCCCCCCAGGACCTAAGGGAGATACGGGTGACACTGGACCATTCGGGGCCCCTGGGGCCCCTGGGTTGACTGGCCTGAGAGGTGGGTACAGCCAGAATGACACTACTGTTGATACCAAGGTCAAATGACTCTGCAGTAGTAGAGGTTAAATACAAATTTGTAAATGTACCATATCATAATTTGGAGTACATATTGTAGCGTCACGGGTTGTCCCCTGCCAGGTCTCTGGCAGCTGTTCCTCCATGTAGGTGTCCTCTCTCTCCTGCCCAGCCCAACTCCTCTGCCCTTTATTCAGTCTCCCAGCCCTGCCTCAATTAGGGGCCTTAAGCACCTGCAGCTGGGTGACGATGCAGCAGTCTGGGAGCTGTAGTCTCTAGCCCGGCGGCCATTTTGTGTTGTAGGCACTGATCCTGGGTGAGGATGTAGCGCCCCTCCACAACCTGTCCCCTTGTGATGCCACAATATATAAGCATCAGTTAAGGTTGAAACCACAGTATTTATCACATAATACTGTTCTTTTATTAGTAATAAACATATCACCAACCTGATTTGTTCATTTATTGCACAAGTAAGCAGATAAATTCAGTTGAAACATATTCAGTCTGTGGCTGAAACAGCAAATTGACTAAATTTAACAGTTGGAAAATCTGAATTTTGTTCATGAATTTAAAGGTCGATGCTCCAAACCTCAGACTAAGAAAGTGAGGATTGGGCGTTTCAAAGAACTGATTTAACGAAATGCACAAGTACAACGTCAGGAAATGTCAGATCTTCTGATTTACTCCCTTCAGTTGTTTGGATGGTCTTGGTAGATGGGTTATATTTCTTAAAATAAAGCTAGATTGAGGTTTGAAAGTCAAGTAGCGTGAAAGTGGAGAATCTTTTACACAACACAGACGTTGGCCTGTATCCTGACGCAGCTCTGCTTTGTGTTCAGTGACATTAATAAAAACATCGAGCAGAGAGAATAAAAGGTCAAATAAATCCACTTAAGAAAACAAGGCACTCGACTCGTGATGGAGATTAAGTTTCGGACGGAGCCGGTGGGACGGGTCGTCTGTCTCCGTCTTGGAGGTAATTCCTCAAAAGCCACAACACAAACCTTTGTCCAGGCAGAATTTGGCTCTTCAGGAACCATGAAACGACAATTTTTCATCGTTACTGTAAGAAGCAAACAACAATGTGACTCCAGATGTTTCGGGAAGGCCCTCCAGCTCGGTACCTCTTGATCCATCCACCCCCCCCCCCCTCCTGTCATCGTCTGCTCCATACTCCTCCGCCGATAAACTCTCACATGGCTTTTCCAAGAACCATTATCATCCTGCTGAAAGGGACGCCGCAACCCCCCCCCCCCCCCCCCCCCGTCTTGTGCCGTAGTTCCAGGAAAACAGTCAATGCAAAGAGTTCTTCAGCTGTGGGGGGGGGCGTGAGACGCTCATTATTAGCGAACATAAAAACATAGGAAACCCCCCCCCCCCAGGGCCATAACATAGACAAAACACCAGTGTTCTGTTAACAGCTGTCTGTGCAGTGAGAGCATTCGTCTCTTGTATCTGAGCTATTTCATGTTTTATTTATGCAGAAAAAGTAAAAGTACTTGTACTCGGTAACACTGAGTACTAGAAGAGTGTAAATCTAAATTGTAAACAAATACATTCTCTCTGTGTAAACCTGTATAATTAATGACATTAGCAGAAATTGAAATTGATTTTTCGGGGGGTTTTCCCTCCTTTCTATTAACAAACCTTCGATACAATCTGTTTGTGATTCAGCCCTTTTACTCCACTTGCAGCCAAACCAGCTGTCACTGGTTTATTTTTGAGTTTCTGGCTCTGATTCAGTTTAATTATTTCATTCAAGTCTCTGAGCCATCACCACAGTGTAATCAGAGCATATCGCAGTCCAGTCACCGTTGGTTTAGCCCTCTTCAACGGTGCGACCAATAATTCATTAGGTTTGTGTGTGTTTAGTGTAAACACATGTTTCATTGTGTTGCCGCGACTCAGGGAGAGTTACCAGGAAATCTGAGGGAACAAAAGATTTTCTCCAAGTGAGTGATGACGGAGGAGGTGACAGACCAACGTGAACATTAGAGACAACGTCATTAAATCTTTGTTTTCATGATATCAAGCTGAGGCTGTAAAGAGCAGCTTATTGGATCTGAGTCGTCAAGTCGTCATATTACTGACTGTTTGAAAAGATGGACGAAAGTGAAGCCAAACCACGAGACATGAAACAAAGTACATGTTTTCACTTCAGATGTTATGACGCTGATGTTTGTTCAAGTGTTCATGTTCCTGATAAGTTTGGTTTTGAATTATTTGGCCCATTTAATGCAATAAAAACATGTAGAGTCATCATGAAACTGATTAACACGCCTCCATCTCCCGATCTGTGCAGACTCCAAATGACGTCATGAGCCCAACATAGCAGCATTTGTATCTCGTGTCATTCAAACCGGCTTCCACGTTTACTATATATTTGATTTTGGGATCAATTTATTGTTTATTTCTTTGTTTTTTTGTTGACTGAACTCATTCCTGTGTGTTTGTGTGTTTCAGGGTTTACGGGAGAAAAAGGCCTCCAGGGCCCGCGTGGCGTTAAAGGCTCGGTCGGGGTCGAAGGTGTTCAAGGAGAAAAAGGAGACGTTGGACCTGCTGGGCCTAGAGGTAGGGTGGTAATAACTCATACTCGCCATTACATGTTATAAATAACCTTATATACAGGATCTACTTAGATACTGTAGCAAGTAAGTGTTGATTTGTGCTGATTTTGTTGGTCTTCAGCACAGATTACTCAATAATCTGAGGATAATATAATAATATATCATAATCCCAACGTACAGTAAATGTAGGAGGTCGTCACATTAAAGTCAAGTGTAAAGCTTCACACATTCAGGATTCTGATTGACTGGTAGTTTTCCATTGTTTCCATTTCCACTGTAAAATGAATATTTCTTTGACATCAGCGAACACATTCATCAAGTTGCCTTCACCCTTCCCTTCTTCTTCCGTCCTCTCCCATCATCCATTTATCCAGATCGGTTTATACCCACACAAATCTCTGGGGTGTTGATGTTTCCACCAGCTGGACACTGCCAGTGATAACCAACACACACACACACACACACGCCGCTCTGTGGAGGGAATCGTAGCCGTGACTAACATGATAAGGCGCTGCCGTCTGTCTTGTGTCAACCTGTCATACTGTATATACGTGTGTTTGTTTAGCCAACAGCTGTTGCCAATCAGATCTGGGTTTGGCTGAAGTTTTCCGGTGTTGCCGTCACTCACTCGTTCTCTGAACCTCGACCCCGGCTGAGCTGTCGACTTGTGCTTTGTCGTTACGGCTCAAAACTGAAGAACCAGACTCCACCGTACAGTTGTATTTATTGTTATTTGTTCTGGTTCCTGTCACATCCGAGATCAGCGCCTTCAATAAAACCCCGACACTGGACACGCTGTCTGATTGACGAGTTGATCGTGTCAAGAAAAGCTCCAAACAGAAGAAAAGCACAACAAGTGGAGAGCGACAATGTGTGTCTGTGCTGGTGGGTTTAACAAACCAGTGAAGAGTTTATAGAGTGACTGGTGTGAACGTGGCCTCGGAGTCAGGAGTCGCTCAGCTGTGAAGAGAGGAGGGATCCTGAAGAGCTTGTTAAAACAGCGTGGGGAGGCTTCGTGGTTTCTTTTTATAGATGGAGAGTGTGTGTGTGTGGGGGGGGGGGGTTAGAGCTGCTGCTAAAGGTGGGACGAATGCCGAACTTGAAGCTGATCCTCTCGCAGCTTCATGGCGAAACCAGACTTGTGGTTTCAAACCTGAAAATTAGCAACGAGCGGCTCTGACGCGGACTCTGTGTCTTTGGAACAGAATCATATTTTGAAATGAAAACAAAGGAGGAGAAGTCGTCTCCAAGCGTCTGGTTGGACGGAGGTGTCGTGCGTAAACGTAGCATCATTCTCCAGAAACCACAAATGGATGGATTTTTACTTATAGTCATTCTGTGGTTTCTCGATGCATTAACTTTTCCACTAAGCAAACACTGTAAAAATAAAATAAAAACATACCTTGACACTGGCTTTACTGTGGTTCATACTTCTATCCTTTCTCTTACGCCTACTTCTCTTTCAAACCTCATCCACCCCGACATTTAGAGTTAAAATAAGCACAGGATGCAGAGCGGTGTCCACTATTTTTACATTTTATGTACATCTCAGGCAGGCGGTTACAGAACCGGCTATTTCAGAGGCTGCTAAGACGTTATAAACGAGAGGAAATGGGTAGAGAAAAGGTCTTTTATTAACATTAAATCTGTCTGTGGTTGAAATGTTGTTAATAGGGGGTCATGATTCAATTTCTGCTCCTGTAAAGTTTGAATAATTCTCTCTTTTGTCTTTTCTTTCCTCAGGTGACAGAGGAGAACGAGGGCAAAAGGGGGAGAAAGGGGATCGGGGAGACCGAGGAGAGAAAACAGGTGCGAGCAGTAACTCATTCCTCTTCTGTTTTTCTACCTGTTTGCACCTGAGTCCTGTAGCTGCTGGAAAATTAAACACAAACATCCACCGTGACCCCCGTGACCTGTGGCAAGTTGGGATTTGTTGTGTTTTGGGGGCCAGTGTGACGGAGATGGTGCAGGTTTCTCTTTTATTTGACCTCATGAGAAGTATGATACAGTCAGAGTTTCCCTCACATTACTTCTGTGAGCACGAGTGAAACAAAGAACCCGTGTTTGCATCTGCAGCTTTAAATCGTAAAAAGGAAACTACTAAAAGGATTAGATTAAAAGTACTGCATAGAATAAGGTATTTATATTGAAGCCACATTGAATTACTCTACTCATATACTCTAATGTGGTTAAATCTTAAAAAATGCAGTGAAAAATATGGAATTAATGATGTACGGTAGCTGTCTAAGCAAAGAGTGTAATACGTTTCTCTAAAATGTGGTTAAGTTAAAATATTACGTGGCATGAAATGAAAATATTATCCGGACTCAAGCACTCGAGTAAGTAAATCCCCTTTTTTTTGTGGTTCATTCAACATCTCGACTCAATGGTTATGTTCACGTGATTTATATATAATACCATCAATACTTAGGTAAGATCCTTCCGGGACTCCACTGAGCACAAAGCGTACATCAGGACATATGATCCACATTCAACAGTCGGCCGCAGAGAATCACAGATTTACGAGCTGGTGACTTTACGGGGCCTCGTACGTCTCTGATCCACCTGCCGGCCTGTGCAGAGAGCCGTGGCCACTTTAAAGGATCCGTAGATGTGCTTCTCCTCTCGCTCTAATCTCACGGTTTCCACCACACGAAGAACAACCACATGGCCTCGTGCACATCAAAAGCTTTCGAAAACCATTATACGCGAGCACATGTCATGTGGCAGGTAATTTGAAACCTCGTACCAAACCGCCAATCTGCAGTCAGGTAGGGAGGGAGAACATTAGTCCTCCTCATTTTCTGTCTTGGTTACATCATCGCGTGTGTTCTCCGCGCGGTGAGCGACGCGGCGGCGCTTACGTCAAACACACGAGCACGTGATTGTTGACTCTGCTCGTTACAGGACCGTCAGAGATGATTTCTCTCCTCACATCATTTACAAGACATGAAAGTGAGACCACATGCTGCCGGCTGTCAGAAATATTGAATCGGCGTGTGATGCACTTTTCTGTCATCGACCCTCTGATGCATGACTGGGATCTTTTTACACTTCAAAGCAAACAGCGCTGAGCAGAGCGAGCAGCACACGGACCCCCAGACGTTTCTGTGTGAAATGCACATTCGTCCACACGTGTCGGGCATCTGCACAAGTTGAACTCACCATTTAGGAGACGGTGTCACCGAAGTGATCCGACTCTTTGGCTCTGGTGGGCGTTTGGGTGAGAGAGAACAAACGGAGCCCAGATTGGAGTCGTTTGGAAAGTGCAAAACAGAAACAGAGAACTTTCATCTGTTCTCTCTGCATTGATGTTGCTTTAATCGAGGGTGAGGTCTCTTTACTCACCAGAAACGGACCTGAAGCAGAGGACCAGAGCCTCTACGACTCAAATACAAGTTGATAAAAATGTATTCTCAGCTGCAGCTCGCTGGCTCTGCAGATGATTTTCTTCAAAATCTTTCCAGATGTTTCATTTTATGTCCCAGGCGAGAAAGTAGACACCATCGTGCGGTGGGATCACACCAGCTGCGAGCCATGAGTGCTCAGTAGTCATTACTGGGATACTGGGATCCGTGACTTAAAACCAATGTGGGCCAGAGGCGTTAAGCCCTCTCACCTACTTCCTACGCCCTCGCTCGGACCACACCTCGTTTCAGACTTGGCCTCCGTTTTGATCCACACACCTGCAGAGCTTCACGGCTGTGATGCTGTTACACTGCAGAACGTGTAACAGCCTGCCAAGCGGAGCTCTGGAAAGGATTCCAAGTTTTCGACTCTAATGACAAATTTATTGTCACCCTGGGATCCAGGATCATGAAAATGCCATGTTACTATAATTACGTGCACGTTCACCTGAAGCCAGAGTTTAAGATTTACAATATACGGTTATTTTCCTTTTTACCACAATTTCAAACTATGATTATTCTCCACTCTTCATTCCTGCTCAGTTTTGATTTATACTCACTTTTTATTTTCTGAACCTGTCGCTAAAAACAACACAACAACACAACTCCTCCGCAGTGTTGTGTCATAAAAATGATCCACATTTCTAATTTCCTCCAGACACACACGCAGGAATGCACACGATGAATCCACCACTTCTGTTATTTACAGTTTCATTCTCAGAATCCGTCTTTTACATGGTGTCAATTAGTGAACGTGTGAGAATCTGGTCAGCAGATTTTTGTTACTGCTGGGTCAGAGCCAAGCTAACCGCTTCCCCCTGCTTCCAGTCATGCTAAGCTAAGCTAATTGGCTGATGCTTTATATTAACTGTATTTACCAAAGTGTTGAACTATTGGTTTGAATGTAACAACAAAGATGACACAGATTTAAAAAGAAAATCTAATTAGATTCCCAAAAAAATCAGGCAGTGCAAGACGGAAGAAAATTAAACAACGCGAAAGACGATAAAATCTGAGTTTCAGCAACGTTTCACAAACAGATTGAAGCCATTCGTTCATTTTCCAAACACTGAAATAACGGCCACATTTAATTTTCTTATATTTCCATCCAAAAAATGAAATTTATAGGTCTGACATGTGGATGTTTTATGATTTTTCAAACACAGTCAGGTTGGAGGCAAGTGTGAATTACATTAGCAAATGATTTCACCAAATGATGTGTTGAATTGCTCTAACTACACCTCTCGAGCTTTTGGTTCTTCCCATGAACTCTTTTCTAACGATACGTCTCCACTTCCTCCCACTAACCAGAAATGAAGTATTTTTATTAGTTACTGGAAAAATAAACACTTGAACAAACATCAGTCTGATAAGAACGACCTAAAATGACAGAAATCTTTATTTAACTATGTACTTTAACTTCTTAGTTTTCCCATGTCCACCAGGGGACGATTAAGACGCTTCACTTTTGGCCTTTTTGAGCCGTGTAGACCGTGAAGTCTGAGCCGACATGAGACATCTGGTCCCTGGAGGATTTCTGTGCTGCATTTCGACACGACGGGAACATTTCGTTTTGGTCTTTCCTCCACAATCGAGTCATTGCGCAGTGAATCCTGCGATGGTTTGACCTCGGGAAGGATCCACCTGTTGGAGCCTTCGTTGCTCGGGGGATTATTAATTATTTTTTCAGTCTGAAAGAAAGAGCAGCAGGAAGCTGAAATATCTGGTTTTGATTTGCTGCCTGTGATATGAATGTGTGCAGCAGATATTACAGTCTGATGTTATGGTGGATATTAAGTTATGATGGGCCAGTGAGGGCGAAGTGCTTCACTGTATAATGAGTGTTAAATGCTGCACAGTTAAAGTTTATGATGGTCTGATGACACTGATATCCTGTCGACATGATGCGTCTGGATACACTATCCAGCACGTTGTCAACAGCCTTGTGTGTGTGTGTGTGTGTGTAGGTAGTAATACTCTCACACACACACACACACACACACACACAAACAGGAAGAGGAGACATCAGCACTGAGCCCCGTCTAATTTTCATGCATCTTAACTTCTCTTAATTTCCTCCTGTGCCTTTTTCAAAACCTCTTTCATAATGCGCCTTCATCTCTTTTCATTCTACATTTTTTATTCTCACACGCTTGTTGTCTCTCCTCGTGTTTTCACATCTTTTTTAGCAACAGCTGCTTATTTTTATCTTCCAATGAAGTGACCAGATAAACCTTTAACAGATGTTTATCCAGTGGAGTAAATCATTTCTCTAACTGGTCTGTGAGATTATCGCTGGGTTAACGGGTCTTTGTTGTTCAGACAATGTTCAGCAATTAGTGAAACATTTTTTACACACAACTTCGAAACCCAAAACCTCAGAGTAATTTTCTTCAGTATTCGTTTTTGAATCAAAGACTTTTTTCCCATGGCTCAGTGTGTTTTCATATCAGTTTGAATTATGGGATGTCATTAAATGTATAAACACTCACAACGGAAACAATCTTCAGTTAAAATCTGTCTAAACAAATGTTTACAACAATCAATTTGTCTTTTTTGAATATGCAGATTTTTGCTAAACACACATTTGTGTTTGTGTTGCAGTGGAGGAGACCCTGGTGCGGTTGGTAAACGGGTCGGGTCCTCACGAAGGCCGCGTGGAGGTTTTCCACGAACGCCGCTGGGGGACGGTGTGTGACGACGTCTGGGACAAGAAGGACGGAGACGTGGTGTGCAGGATGCTGGGATACCGAGGAGCGTCTGAGGTCCATAAGACCGGACGCTTCGGACTAGGTAAGAGACGCTCAACACGCGCGGGTTCTTGAAGGATCAGTGACCATGTTTGAGAATAAAGAGCGTATAAAAATCCAGCAGGAAATGAAAAAGAAATATCGTTTCCCACGGCACACGTCCGTGGTGATATTTCCTGGTTGAAGGTTCGTTCTTTGCCGTGGAGTGGTGTTATTTTATCGGTGCCCTACAACGCTGCAGGGATTAATATTAAGGTTTTATGAGGAAAGTCGTGTGAGCCAGACTGTCGTCAATAAGAGTCTCAGAGGTCGTATCCATCTTCCTCTCTCTCCACGATACATCACTCAGCCTCCGTCCAGGACGACTTGTTACCACTGAGTCTGGAAAATTGGGGGGGAAACACGCTTTTGTTCCAGGGGACGAGCTCCAGACAACAACAGTGACTAACAGCACGGCTGCACTCAATTTAAAAACGAATAATCTGAAATTTAAATTTATGTTTTCAGATGAGTCATTCACTTCATTTCTTCTACTCTCACTTTACTTTGTGCAAACAGACCAAACCTCGTTCTCTTAATCCTCCAAATCCCTGTGAACTGTTGAGGCTCTTTTCTAAATGATCTCTGGGTGTAACCCTGAGATCACACACAGTGTTTTAGCGACTCAACGCCTATTTTTTGTAGATGGACATTGTCAATTACGTTAATGAGTCCCAGTCGCTGCTACAAAGCGCTGGTCACCTGTTTATTTAAAGTTATTTCATCTTAAAACATGTTGTGTGTCCAAATTGCACCAAATCGGCTCATACAGGCAGACATCTCTGTAGTTTTCTGGAATTAGTAGATATATATCAACTTTTAAATGCAACCTTTGGATCCTCTGTTGCTCCTCCTCAAATTTCTCCCTTTCATTCCCAACCCATGTTTTGTTTCTAAGGGAGTAAAGAGGCTGGCGTCGTATGTCGAGCCAAACACAAAGCTCTTTGAGAAAGAGAGATGTGACTCTGGATTTTTTTGGGGGGTCAATGTAAATACAAAATGACTTTAATGTTGTTAGTCTGTTTTTCACTTGAGAGTGAATGTGTCCAATGATGATCTAAACTTCATGCTGTTTTATTTTTCTTTTAATATCCTGTTGCGTAACTTGAGCTGTAATGTAGTAAAAAAAAAAAAAAACACACACAGAACCACACCAAGCTGAAACTTCCCCGAACCCAAGTCTGCACTTTCAAAAAACATATTTCACACTGAACGTCTTCCAAAACACAAAAACACACAAAGTCTCCATCAGGTTCCTTTACTGCTGACTCACACTGAAGTTGAGTCAGCAGCTTCTCTCTCCTCCTCGACGAGGCTCCAGATGCTGCTTTAAATGCATCATTATCGAGTCGGCCTCTCACAAACAAGGCTTAAAACCCTCAGAGTCTGTTCAACAGAAGAAAGCAGCCGAATGTTGTTCCCTCACGCAGCTGAGTATCCTCTCAAACCCCAGAGTGTCCGGGACTTTCTGAAACTCTCCAGTGGTTCTGCTTTCACAAACAGGATCCAAAGTTTATAGCGAGAAAAGCGTCCTGCCAAAAGATCTGCTGAGCAGCTGGGACGCTTTTATTACCAGATATGATTTTATCTGATGCACGAGTCTGTGAGGAAGCACTCGCAGTTCTCTGTGTCTCAATCAGACTCTTACAAAGCGGAAAAGATTAGTTCACTGATTGGGAAAATGCATGTAAGTGCAACCGCAAAATGTTTTTTATATCACCAGAAACATGAACACTTTGACTTGTAGTTTGACTTTTAATTTCCGTCCATGTCCCATCTGTTAACATGGAGGACCTATACTGCAGCCGGCCACCTGGGGGCGATGGAGACGCCTCATTTGTCATCTATCTTCATGTACAGTCTGTGTTTATGACCTTTACACTATGTGTGTACACAGAGAGGCAACGTGTTCAGTCTCACTGGCTCCGGTTACATTTCTCTGAGACAGACGAGGGAAAGTGAAGCATGAACGAGCCGTCAGAGACACGACGGAGGTTCAACAGCTGCTGTTCGAGTCCAGATGTGAATTCTGTTCTGGGCCGCTGCAATTATATTTATAATTATAAAGAAAACTTGCGGGATTAGATCATTTTCATTCATTGCGTTCCACACGTCATATGTTCTGTAGCGGAGATGGTGGCCTTGTTTTTGAGTTTCCTGGAAAGCGGATCTGCATGTTTTTCTGTATTTATTCATGTGTGTTTTTACTGGACAGAATATTTTTCCAAAACAGGACAGAGAAGGAAGCAAAAGACAAAAGAACACAGATGTTAGAAAAAAGGAAAATTAAACAAAAGCATGGCCAGGGAACTGGTTCATGGACTCGACTCACGCCCCCTTCTCTCTGCATCGTCTCGCCCAGATCGCTTCGTACGGATGTGGACCAACAAGAGATATGAGATATGATCTACAGCTTATTGTGAAGTGGCATCATGACAATATGAATAAAGTTAGCGTTGCCTGATTGAGGTATTTACAGTGTGTCGCTCCGTCTGACGCTTTTTCACCCGTTTTGTAACGTCGTCCTTCTCTCTGTGCAGGAACTGGTCTGATCTGGATGGACGACGTCGCGTGTACAGGGACGGAGGACACCATCCACCAGTGCAACTTTCCTGGCTGGGGCAAAACCAACTGCGGCCACGTTGAGGACGCTGGCGTCACCTGCACCGTCTAAACCGCGTCGCTCCTGCTCCTGCTGCAGCGGCAGCTCAACGTCTCCTCAAACTGTGCCTTCCTTTTTAAAAACGCTTCACGTGAACAACGTCCCGCTGGTGACTTTTTTTAGCCACAAGACTGAATCATGGGGCGAATGCAAAGACTAAATTCTGGTTTTATTGACTGCGTAGTGAGAGACTTTACTCTTTGATCAACCAACAGGAGTCTTCATCAGACTGGATCCCGGAGCTCACCTGTGAAGGGTCAAAGGTCATCTTCGTGAAGTTGCCCTCAGAGGCTGATCTGAGATCAGCTGGTTGCTTTGTTTTCCCTCCAGTGTGGAGAAAAAAACTGATTTGACGAATTCTTCATCGGCCGTCGTCTCCGAGCTGCTGACGAGCTGAAACGGCACATAATGAAACCGATTAGACTGTGATGGACGACCGCTGGTGAACTGATGTTTCATTTACAGGCAGCTGCTCTTCTCCCTGTCGTGTAGAAATGGCTTTTGTGCTTCATCATATACCGTCGCTCAGTTAACAGTCATCTGGGGATTTTTTCAGCCCTGATTCCCGAGTTTATAAAACGCAGCTAAACATTCTCCTGTCACGTAATCTTTTCATATTTGAACCGTAACATCTGTGTGTCTTTTAACCTGCTCATCACCAAACCAGTACTAACTTGTGCTTCATATTTGTAAAGAAAGTACAAGTGTGCAGCTAACAGGGTTTTGAATTGGATGAGAGTCACTGCCGTTGACAGATGAAGTGATTATGAAGAAAAGAGAACAGATGAGTATAAACAGATGGATGCTGGGATGCCTGCCCTGCACAATTTATAACAGTGGGTCTGTCGGTGTTTACTGCCAAACGTTGGGTTGTTTCAGTATTAGTGCACGCACACACACACACACACACCCACACACACACACAGACACACACACACACACGCACACACACACACACACACACACACACGCACACACACACACACACACACACACACACACACACACACACACACACACAGACTAAACCAACCATAACATACAAGTGTTTTCTTCTAATTTTTACTCCTCTCTCAGTGGGTTTTAAACTTTATAGCTCCTCTCAAATCCAGCAAAGTTGGTACCTCCCAAGTGTCCTGGCTCACGTCTCCGTCTGAGCTTAAAGAACACACCAAACCACACGCTGGAACGGAACATGTGCAGGAACCTGTCTCTTTACGCAGCCATGATTTATGTATGGAGAGGGAGAATATTTTTCATGCACCGTGAACTTTTCTGCCCTCCACGGGCTTGTAGTTAAATTCCCTTCGCTCTTGTAATCTGTGGTGTCCTCGATCAAAATGTCTCCGCCCCACTAACATATGAATACAGATATAAATTTGACCGCGGCCAGAAATGGCTTTTTCTACCTCATGTTAAAGGGCCGTCTCGGTGTTTGATCTCGCGGATTAACTGATTCGAATTGTGGTCGGAGGTCAAAGGTCACGGCGGCCTCACACAACATGTTTCTTTGGCCTCTGTAATGTGATATATCAAGTCTGCCTTCAGGGGATTTCTTCAACGAGTTTAGTTTTATTTTATTGGATAATACTCGAGTCTTTGTGCGAAACAAAAAAACGTGTATAATTCATACCATGTTCTATGATGGAGTAACTTTTTATGCATGTCAGCATTACTGCAGACTGTTTTTTGTATTGTATTAAACAAGCATAGTTGAAAACATCACAACTTTCACACCTGAGACCAGAAGTTTTAATTTTCACTTTCTTCTGTTTGATGTGGAAGATTTTTCACTTTGTTCACAACAGTTTTACAAAAGCAATAATACTTTACATAAATGTTTCTCAATGTGATAATCAGTCAGTAGAGACGGTATGACCCCATCAGAGCAGTGCCATCATTACGATGGGCGTTACTAACATCCCATAGTGCACTGGGGCCATTTTAAAGCCTCCCACCTTGAATCAGAGGTGTGTGGCAGGGATCTATAATGAAAGAGCCTCAGCCGGTGTTCAGGGGTCAGAAACACGTGAGGACGTCTTGACTCTTGTGTTTAGTCTGGTCCAGTTTTGGTCGCTTGATTAAACAAGGGCATGTGCACATGTACGTGTTCTCACAGTTCTGAAGATTCTCAGAGCCAGAGTCTGAGTTCTGGATCTTGTGAAGTGTTGCCAGACGGGTCCGGCCGGCACCTGGCAGTGACGCCAGCACCGACTGTGACTCCAAAGGCTTGTTTGAGGATCATGTTCCCAGCAGCCTCCAAAATATGCAGCTTGATGTAAGGAGGCGGAAGTGGAGTTGTTCTGCAAAGCGGGGAGAGAGTGATGAAGAACACCTGAAGCTCTTCATCTTTAATGTTTGGTCTGACTGAAGCTTACGAGGGTTCCCTCTTCAAAAAGAGTTGATATGCAGGGCCTGCACCCCTCATGACTTCAGCCTGTTTTATTTCACTCCTGTTGACTAGAGGTCGGGTTTGTGTAGATGTCACATTCCATTTCTAAAGCTTGTTCATTGACATCATGTAGGAACAAGTGAAAACCCTCTGAGATGTCACCCACTGGAGAGTTTCTCTACTTCTCACCTGATTTATAACGTCAGTAAGTCTCTGGAGGATTTAAACCAGTGGGTGACGTCCCAGTGGGTTTGGATCCTCGTCTCGCAGCTAAATGTATTTCGCCAGACGTTCTTCGCTGTCTATCAGAGCTCAGAAGGTTATGCACGGCTGTGACGTGGTTTCCTGACGCCTTAAAGCCTTATCTTTCAAAATAAGAGCTAAGTGCCTAAGTGCACTTAAATGCGTATTTTTTCCTCCGAAGGATTTTTAAAGGGATTTGTTTTCATGTAAACTCGGTTATACTAAGACCTTTGTACTACTTTGGCATAACGGCTCTGAGCACTTCTGCATATACACGTGTGTGTGTTTTTATTACATTGTGCTGGTCATAACACATATAAGAGCTTCAGAGTTAACGTACAGGAGTAAATGCTTAAATCAAACATGATCATGTCAAGAAAATACATTTGCTTAAAGAAATACACAACTTTTTACTTAATGTTCTGTAGATTTTTGTACCACTAAAAATGTTGTATATGCACTGCTGAAATAATAAACTGTAGATTTGTTTAAACGGGTGAACTGTGTTATTACTCCTGGTAACTGAGGTGAAGTGGAAACAGGCTCTTCTGAGACGTCCACAGGTGAAGAGAGCGGGAGGACGCTGAGCTGGACGTGTGTGGGACTCGCACATATGATTGCACGTGGACGTGTGTGCGCCGTGTACGAGATGTGACTGACGGCTCTGATGTGTAATTGCATGTATGAACGATTCCACATGTGCGGTGGATGCAGAGATGATTGGCTGAAAAATCAGCTGATGCACGGACACACATGGACGACAGGGAGAACAAAGACTGGAGCTGATTGAGTTCAAGAGAGGTTCCACTCGTCCTCCAGGGAGGTGCAAGTTTAATATTGTTTATTTGATGCAGCAAAAATGTATGAAAGTGGAATTCCTATTACACATGTGTAGATAGTTAGATGATCCATTAGGCTGTAGCTAGGTAGGAAGGTGGATGGATGGATGGATGGATGGATGGATGGATGGATGGATAGATAGATAGATTCATTGTGTAGAGGGATAACTGGTCCTTTATGAGGACGAGGAGCAGGAATGTGATCTGTTGACATGTGGACGTGGAAGACTGGGACTTTCTGTCTTTCTCTCTCTCTCGCTCTCTTTGATTCTCTCCATTTCTTGTTTCCTCTGAAGAGGGATGAGCTCATGTTTGTGGCCTCTGCTGCACTGAGACGTCCAGAGGGAAGGATCACATCTATCATTCCATTAAAAAAAGAACAGCGAGAGGAATGTTATGTCGCACGTGTCATCAGATCACATTCCTGCTCCTCGTCCTCATAAAGGACATCTGTCTGTCTGTCTGTCTGTCTGCCTGTCCATCTATTTATCTGTCTCTCCATCTCTCCATCTGTCTATCTATCTGTCCATCTCTCCATCCATCTGTCCATCTGTCTATCTATCTGTCTATGCACCTGACAACGAGTTTATAACGACACTGACCTCAGCTGGTAAAATAGCAGTACTACAACTGTAAGTTATTTAAATTTAATAAATATTTTCTACAAGAAGATAAATCTGTGTCTCTGAAAGAACAAGATTAGTTTCTGGTTTCAGAAATGGAAAAAAGAGATGATTTAAAACAAAAATAAAAATCGTTTTGGACTCTGTTGAATCTCGTTGATTCAGAGGCTGGTTGTTTTCCTCGCTTCTGTAATTCATCTAAATCAAATCTTGTAAAAATATAATATTATTTCTATGATGTAATGACATAAAGGCCGTGGCTCGGTTTGTCCCTCCCGAGCTCCCGTACCGTCTCGCCCAGTTTGAAAGTTAAGCGCGGAAACGCTGCAGCTGATCTGTTGTGACGCGGAGATAAAAACCAGGTAAAGTTTCCTCTGAGCAGCAAACATCAGATTTTAATCTCAACAGAATCAACTTTAATCGGATTATCTTCGTGTTCGTTTGTCGAATGATTCAGCGCCAACGCTCAGTTTGCGCCCGACGTTAAATTGAACCTTTTTAACATGAGGTTTGGTCGCTGCCGTGTTTCTTCTTTCTCTATATGTTACGAAACCAAGTTAATTTGCAGTTGTTGGAGTTTTAAAATTTAAGTTTCATCTTAATCTTCAAATGTCAAACTGTGCAAAAAACAATGTTATTCACGAATCAAGTTTGAGGCGTTTTACTTTACGTCACTCCGCCACAATTGACGTTACTACGCCAGCCTCCATTCAAAAAAACTGCCTTTTATCGTCGTTTCACGTTGTCATGGTCACGAACAAGTTCCATGAATACAAGATGAAATAAAAGATACGTAAGGTTTTAATTCGGCTCCTATAAACCAAACATCCATGTACGAACTGTGGTGTGTTTTGACTGTGTCGCTGTTTCCCTCTGACAGGATGGCCTCCTCTTCCTCGTGCACCGATGAAGATTCATTCAAAACCCCCAAAGCCACCAGGGTGAAGAGCTGTGGGATCAATGGTGGGACCCCCATCACCATCCCAGCTTCCCCCTTCATGAAGAAGCTCGGCTGCGGGACTGGAGTCAATGTTTACCTCATGGACAGGTCAGTGTGTGTCTCTGTGTGTCTCTGTGTCCATTATTCTGTAGTAATAATAAATATATGATGTAATATCAACATCACTATTATTGCATAAAAGTTATCAAAACAATAACTAAACCCCCAAAAAGTATATACCCTATAATATAATGAAAAACCATCATCATAATACACACTCCTCAGTGGTGAGGTGTGGCACCTGGCCAGGCAACCGGCGAGATTTCACTTTTCAAACTACTGCAAATGTTATTTTCTGTTATGTCTGTTTATAAGCCATACTTCACAAGTGTCGCTGGACCCGTTGCAGGATGGGGAAGCTGAACGCGTCTCCCTGGGCCGTGAAGAAGATCAACAGCAAATGTGCGGCGAGGCAAGTGGCCGTTTACCAGAAGCGCCTGAACGAGGAGGCGAAGGTGCTGAAGGGAATCGTTCATCCCAACATTGTCGGTGAGACGACATCGCACGTGACTTTCAGTGTAAAACGTGTTTTTATAAAGGGGTCGAGTCTGCGCGTGAGGCCCAAACGCTCCAATGCTTTTAAACAGAGACGTGTGAAGCTTAAATGATCTAAAACTTCAGTAAAACAGTTGATAAAAGCTGCCAAACATTTTAAGACTCATCTATAAATACTATTGTATGAAAAGATGTAATTATCTTTTCTCCAAAGTAACAGCAACACAAACATAATACTAAAAAACACATGTAATCATTACATCACTCTTAACTCATTAAGACAAAGGGTAATAAAGTTCTGTATTGTGTCTTAACTCTGTGTGTGTGTCCCCACATCAAGGTTTCCGTGCCTTTGCTACGGCCAAAGACGGCTCCAAGTGTCTGGCCATGGAGTACGGAGGAGAGCAGTCGCTCAACGACCTCATCGAGAAGCGGCGAGGGGACGGTCTGAAAGCTTTTCCCGCCGCCAACATCGAAAAGGTGGCGCTGCACGTGGCGCGCGGCCTGCAGGTAAATCACTGACTGCAGCAGAGACCATCATATAGATGCACGTGCAAATACAGGGATTCGTCATTAGAGCCTCGTTCGGTGTTTGCTTTAACACACAAGCACATTGATAAACAACGTTTGTCTCTGCAGTATCTTCACAACGAGAGGAAGCTGCTGCACGGGGACATGAAGTCCTGCAACGTGGTCATTAAGGGCGACTTTGAGACCGTGAAGATCTGTGATGTGGGCGTGTCTCTGCAGCTCGATGAGAACATGAGAGGTCAGTTTGGTTTTTCAGTAACGATGACACACTTTGGTCAAATCAGTCACGTAGCTGTGGTCAGATTTGAATTTGTGGTTCATGTGGTTCATGTGGTCATATACCAGCTGCAGCTCATCTTGAATCTGTGAGGAGACATGAGTTGGATTAATCACGGATAAAAACACAGAACAGAGAATGTTTGGCTGCAGACGATTGTTTACAGCAGCTGATTCACTTTGTTTCTCTGCCCAGACAGAAACATGAACACTCTCGTGCACATGTAGTTCAGCCAGTGGGGGGGTCTCTGCCCTTTTGGGTTTAATTTAATCTAATTACAAATTCCCAGATCCTCCTTTGTGACAACATGGCCAAAGATCACAAGCTTTGATTGTTAAAAATTATGTAATTTAGATGATTGTGACATGGAATGTTGTGTACTTACATTATTGTTCAGTGAAACGTGAGTTTTTATTGAAGCTGCTTCTCTTCTTCTTCTGTCCTCAGTGTCGGACCCGAAGGCGGTTTACATCGGCACGGAGCCGTGGAAGCCGATGGAGGCTCTGGAGGAGGGAGGAGAGATCAGCGACAAGGCGGACGTCTTCGCCTTCGGCCTGACTCTGTGGGAGATGATGTCTCTGGCGATGCCTCATCTGGAGATGCTGGGGGACGACGATGAGGAGGAGGATGAAGGTGAGATTTGAACCTTACAACAAAATGAGAATCTACATCAGACCAGCATCAGGTGTTAATAAAAAGAAACCCTTGTGTTTCAGAGGACTCAATGGAGGTCAGCTTTGACGAGGACGCCTACTACGAGAGGCTGGGGACGAGGCCGGCGCTGGACGCTGAGGCTCTGGGCGGCTCGTACCGGAGGATGGTTGAGCTTTTCTATCTGTGCACAGAAGAAGATCCCAAAAAGAGACCCTCGGCCGCCCAGGTCGTCCAGGCCTTGGAGAGCAACGCCCCGCTGAACAAGACGCAGAGTGAGGTCATCGTTATCGACTGATGTGCATCGTCGCGTTTGAGTCCAGTCAGGACTTTAGATAATAGATAAATTAAAGAATTAAAGACGGCAGGTTATATCGCTGAAACTTGAATCACGGTTCTTTTTTTGAGGTTCTTTGTATTTAGAAAAACAAACTACAACCTCCAGGACATAAATATTGAAGAAACAGCATCGTCACTGGTCAAAGTGTCGTTTGAATTCAGCTACAGGGACCAACTGGAACCTCTTTAAATGTAAACTGTAAATCTTGACGTGTATGTTGTCTTCTCTCTCTCGTTCCGTCGACTTTTATTGTAAATGTTTTTTCTTTACTTTCATTACTTGTCACTTTCTCTTAAAGTTATTTCCAAATCTCTGGACTTTCCATCATTGTAAATGTTGCTGTGTCACTAAATTTGACTAAAAAACCACAACAACCTGTTTTTATTTTCTTATCTTTTTAATTCAGAACAATCAGGGTTTCTGCTTTTAACAGTGTCTGTAAACATTTCCTTCCAAAGTGCTCAGAAAACCTTGAGCTGGGATCGAGAAAGAAAACACCGGAACATTTACACGAATGAATAAATCAAGGTATGTGGTTATATTCAGAAATGTTGAAATGTCCTTAACAAAATATAAACATCTGAAAGCACCGCCAATAAACATTCAACAGGAAACGGCAGCACAGAGTATAAATACTGAGGGATGCACAGGCGTATTCACATAAAAACAGTGAACCTACTTCATCCTGATGAATAAAAAAAGTACACAACTGCAGCCTGTACACAAACTAAAACCTGAAGTCACTGCTTTGCACGTGAGGAACAATCCAACAACCGGCTGAAGATCTGTGACGACGCAACTAGAGCCTGAATAAAAACATTTCATCCACACTGTTCAGCTGAGTTCTTTCCCAACATCACGCGACAAAGTTGTAAACCAGGAAGGTCGGCGTGCTGCAGTACTTGGTTGCGAACACTTTGCCGTCAGGTGTCGGGTCAGAGAAGGCGATTTCCTCCTTGGTCAGATGACTTCCGTACGTGAAGGTGCTCCTGAGGAGGAGAATTTGTAGAAAGGGTGTTAAACTCAACATGCTTGAAAATATACATCTGATAAACCATTAGTATTTGCTGTATTCTCTGTTTTTTTTGTGTGTGTGTGTGTGTGTGTGTGTACCAGATAAAAAGTATTCACTTTCATCAGTTTTGAGGCAAAAAACATTCTTGAATAGATCATTTGTTTGGAAAAACAACTGTGTTCTTTTAAAAATTAAAACTACAACTGTACAAATCTCAATAATTGCAGAATATGACAATGTGACCTGGCAACTTGTCCTTGTTGCCACCTTTGACCTTTTTACCAACGTTACCAGATTCTCAGAGCTGAACTGACCCTAAAGAAAATCCTTTTTGAGGTTTAGTTCTATTTTATATCATGTCCAAATACCCAAGAACCCTGATGTGTAAGAAGACGTTAGGATTTCATCTTCACCTGACGGTGTCCAACATGCGGGTGGCGACTCCCTGACGTCTGGCCAGGCTGAAGACCCAGATCCGGCTGATCCCACACATGGCTTGTTCTGGGACGGAGGAGCAGCACCAGGCTCGGTGTCGCTCCATGAAGTCGTCCTTAGTCATGTCCTTCTGTTGGTCCGGCTGCTCCAGGACTCTGTGAGCCTGGACAAAGTAATTGTAGGACAAAAAGAACAAAGCTGCATCAACTGGGGACGTTGTAGAAACCTTCAGATGTTTATGAACAAATACTAGAGGACGGTGTTAATGACGTGGACGCATCCAGCAGCCGCACCTGTCGAATGGGCTCAGCGATCAGACAGCCAACCACCATTCGCTCCGAGTTGATGAACAGGTAGGTTCTAGCCTGAGTGGGTCGGCTCAGAGTCACCTGCTGGAAACCCAGCTCGTTGTCTGCGACGCGCCGCACATCCTCAGCCTGACGCCACACAAACAGGAAGAGAGCACGAAAAATCCACATTAAACATAAGATTGGGTCGTTGGTGGTTAATTTAAAACTGTGACGGCATCTTTTACCTTTTTGACGGCGTATTTGGGATCATCAGGCATGACCAGGAGAATCTTTCCGTCCCAGAACTCCGCCACCACCCGCTCCTTCTTCCAGCCCTGGAAACACAACAGAGAGAAGAAGCTGCAGCTACAAGCCAACAACTCACAACGGAAGCTCACACAAAATAATCTGAACGCCGGCAGCGTTGGCAGAGAATCTCTGGAAAATACCAAACTACTTTAGATAGAAACAAGTGATTTCATCATTAGAGCGACAAAAGGGAAACATGTTCATAATCAGTGGGTTTTACAAATAAAACCTGTTTTGAATTTTCTATTTGAATTGATCTTTGTGGGTTATTGGTGCAGTTTAATTAATTTACTGGAGTCCAGAGATATGGAAGAAAAGTTTTACCACAAATTTGATGGAGTCGATGAAGCGCTGGTGGAACTGGGAGTGTTGGAAATTGTCCTCTGGGTTGTCGGCGCTGTAAACCATTCCACATGAGCTGCAGGTTATTGCTCCAAACTGCTTCTGACCCGCATCCTGATGAGGAAACAGAAAAATACACTGGTAAAATAAAAGAGAAACAAAAAATCCAACTTTCTGTGTGATAATTTCCATTTTCCCCTCGTACCGACAAACGTTTTGCACTTAACGTAGGTGGCATTTAAAAACAAAGCACAAAATATCTGCCCCGTGCTTAGTTCAAATAACGACTTTAACATACGATGATGAGCTGGTCGTCATCCTGCTTCTCTTTCCTCCTGCGAGTACTTCGCTCTTTAGCCGAAGAAGGCGTCTGCAGTGTTGTTACGGCGCCAGAGGGGGTGCTGCAGGTCACTGGAGGCTGCAGAGTTTTCTTTAACCTACAGGACAAAAAAAACAATGAGGAACAGTGTAGTGTTGTCTGGGTTTAAGACTCAAATGGCAGCATCAGGACATGTGGATGTTCTTTTCTGATGTTTATCTCATCATGTCCACACATTGATGAAGGAAAACTGTGAAAGGGGAGGATGGAACCGACTGTAGATGACTAAAACGTCTCACCTCCTGGACGCAGAACCGAAGATGGGATACACTGCTGCTGCAGATTCTGTGGAGATTTTTAAATAAGTAAAACAAAGCTCTACAGGAGCGACGGTGACATTTTAAACAACTCAAATCAATGGTGTCAGATGTCCTTGTAAGTCGGTTGTGTTATTATATTGGAAGTGCAGCTACCTTTGGGCGAGCTGGAGGCAGCACTGGTCGGATCGATGTCACTGAAGTCAAAGATGGGCTCAGAGCCGTCGCCTGACAGAGAATCGTCCTGGAAAAAGTTCAAGATCGTGAGCGATATTTTTTTTTAAAAATGTAGAAACTGGAGGATTTCTGAATGACCATAAATGTCTAGTTATGGTTATGGAAGTGAGACGATAATAAGAAACTGAAGTTAACTCAGTCTTTAGTGTCTGTGAGTGTTTGTGTACAAACGTCTGTACCTGAGTGTTGGTGAATGAAGCGATAGATGCTGAACTTGGTGACGGGGTCCTCGTCAACACAATCTTCAGCTCCTTGTGAATCCCATATTTCTCTGTCAAGGCTTTAGGTGAGCTGAGAGAACAACATGATTATTGATCCTCTGAAATCATTTGTCTTTACACCACAATATTGGTTTGAAGAGAAAAAAGCACAAATACTTCTACACAAAATTTAGGCCAAATACACAAATTTGTAAACTGTCAAATATCTATAATTATTAAAGCACCTAAATGGCTGTGGAGTTTCAGGCTCTTCGTTAACAGAGTCCATCCAGTCTGTCGGGTCGAACTTTGATCTCTGCTTGTTGCTCGGCTGGACGACGATCTGCAGGAAACAGGCAGGAAGAAAATAGCATCAATTTTACATCAACATGACAACCTTTGTTAAAAAATGTGGACGAGTGCCATGATAAAATTCTGAATTCATCTTTAAAAACACAGTAAAGCAGCTGCTGGCAGAGAATGTGTTTCTTGATTTAATTTGATGTGATAAAAACGATCCATTGCATCATAAAACCATCTAGTGGGGGAACGATTCTAGTTCAAATGCAACAAATATAAAATGTTTCAAACCAACAAACACAATGGTTCTGCTCACTTTCTCAGGATCTTTCTGTTGCTGGTTCGACGTCACAGTCGTCGTCTGCTGCTGCTGCCTTGTTTTCTCGCTCTTTGCTTGTGGCGGAGCGGCTCTACTTTTGCTCTGGACTGATGCCGGCTTGGTCGAGGACTTCGGTGCAGATTTCTTGTACATGGATGTCGGTTTCTTGCCCGTGCCGAAGAAGGCAGCGCCAACAAAGATCTTGGGTTTGGGCTTGAGGCTGCTGAAGGTGATGGTGATGGCTTTCTTGGAGTCTGCTGGTTTAGTGTTACCAGTGGCAGCTGCAGGTTGTGCAGACGCTGGTTTAGCTGTGACACTGTTGAGTTAAATTATTATCATTTATCCAAAAACAAAGCCAGAGAAGCACCAACAGAACAGATGCGACAGGAAAATGACTTAAAACAAACCTGGTGTTAAAATTCGAAAGCCGGATGGTCTTTGTATATGTTGTGAGGTTTTTGATGCTCGTCTTCCCCACTTTACTAGATCCAGCAGGAACCTTTCTCGGCTTCTTGCCTCCCTTTACTTTCTTTTTATTCTTCATTACCTGCTTCTTCGCCTGAGAGGGGGGCAGGGGAAGAGGAGGAGGGGAGGGCCGAGACTCCTTTATCGCCTTTCTCTCCAGTGGAGTGAGATAGACGGGCTTCTTCTTGCCGTAAAAGGAGCTTGTGACGATGGCAGGTTTGACGGGAGATTTACGAGGCGATTTGGTCGGTGAGACTAGAGGGAGAAGAACAATAATCAGACACAGGTGGTGAATTTAACATCTTCATCAAACTTTAGAGAACCACACAAACTGAACAAAGTCCTCCACCTGCTCGTCTACGAGGGGATTTCTGCGGGGAGGGAAAGTTCAACATGTCCAAACGTCCAGCTGGCTTCTTTCTAGTTGGAGACGACTGCAGGTTTCTCTGGGATCCTCTCTTCACGGGGGACGTCGCCTCTATCACCCCCTTCTTGGCCGGGTGACTGGTGTTTGAGTGAGAGAAGACGAGAAGCACAGCGTTCATTAGGGTTAAAACCACGTTGATAAAAGTAGCGTGTTAAGACACATCAGTTTTGTTATCAGTAACAAAGTGACGCCTTATTGTCTTTCAGTAAACAGTAGCAGCCTCAGACAGGAACGAAGATCTGTGACATACTTTGACACTGGTTAAATAAGTCTTTGGTACTTCAACCCAGTGTCTCACCTGTCAGAGTCCAGAGAGGAGAGCTTCCTCTTCCTGGTCGTAGTGGGCATCATTTCTCCAAACGTCACCTGCACACAGGAAAACTTCATCGAGATCTGACAACTTCATCCGAAAAGTGCTGCACGTTATTCTCACGCAGTTTATTCCCTCATCTCTTATCCCAGTGAAACCTGACAGTGATCACAGCTGCCGTAAAGCAGAACCACACATCTTTACTGCTGCACGTCGTGAAGGGCACAGATGGAAATGCTGCGTTAAATCGTTTGCGTGTGTTTGGCGCTAAATCAACAGATTCCCCCTCTTAACGCATGTAACGTTGTTAATGCACGTGCGTGGATTCACTGCACGCGAGCGTAGCTTGATTTTAGCGCCTGTTTGATAAGAAACTGACCAAGAACAGACAGTTGGCGGGATGACGATCTAAAACAAAAGACGCTCCTTGCGTTAGATGACTGAAAAGATAAACAAGAACGTTTTCTTACCGAACACGTTTGTGTCGCGCTACATTCACAGAGATCCAAGCTTAGTTTAGTTTAGGTTTAGTTCAAGTCTCTTCTTCTTCTTCTTCTTCCTCTTCTTCTTCTTCTTCTTCTGCCCGCGTTTCTTCTCCGTGTTTTGAACAGCGCGCGTCTGCCTACCGGAAGCGGAAGTGCTGCAAAAAATTCCAGTTACCACAATACAAGCAGCAGTGTTCCTGCTTTTTAGTGGCCTTCAAAATAAATCCTCACTCTATCCATGCTTCAAGCTGCTCTGTGCTAAACGCGAGGTGGCTTGACAAATAATAACGTGAGTATTTTTGTGGAGGCATTGCTATTGATATAGATATGTTTGTATTTTGTTTTTATGCTTTACGTCAGATGGAGTTCAAACTTGTTCTCTGCCGTGCTTCTATTCTGAAGCCAGACCTGTGTGTGCTTCCGGGTGGACGTGCACACGCTGAAGTGTCAGACCCGTCTCTGTGGTTCCCTCTGATCTGAACTCACTGTTCTGACACTGTACTGGTTTCCAGTCCAACTCCTCTCGCTCCTCGTTTGCTGTCGTCCAGTTTTAATTCGTGTGAAAATGGTTTTTTACTTCACGAGCGCCGGTGAGTGCAGATACCGGGTTAGCAGCACTGCTAGCTTGTAGCCTGTTAGCTGCTACAGGCGCCGCTACAGATCGTGTCTCTTGCTTCATTCTTGTGTTTTTTCAAACTAATATTTACTGTGAACTAATGTGTTAATGAATAATCCCTCCTCTGCCAGCGGTGGAGCCTCCTCACACAATCTACATGGGGAAGGACAAGTATGAGAGTAAGAGCGTTAGCACTGTTATTCTGCTTTCAGTACTATATTCAGCATTAGCCATGATTTGTAAACTTTAACTTCGTGTTGTTGTTGTCTCTAGATGAGGATCTTATCAAGTATGGCTGGCCTGAAGACATCTGGTGGGGCTTCACTTTGATCTCTTTTTATTTTTCAATCAAGTTTGTGCAAATTAAGTGACTTTAAAACAAGTTTTTAGATCCTAAAGTAAAGTTAACTGTGTTTACAGATCACGTAGTTTGGGAATTATCTGATAGAGAATGTGGTATTAAAACTAAACCTCGGCATACAAAGCATTAGGTTACCATACTGATTTGTAAACCACCTTCTGAGTCAGTTTAGAGTCTTTAATATCCTCTTCTCGTAACTGTTAATATGAGTTTGGTCATTGCACGTTTCATAATGAACATTTTCTTGTCCTGAGGTTGAAAAACAGATCTCACTGATTAACAAACATTTATGTATGTTGTATTTTGAAACTCAACAACAGACGCTTTTTTTCAATGTCCAGGTTTCATGTGGACAAACTGTCTTCGGCTCACGTTTACTTGAGGTTGCCAAAGGTAAAGAGTCCACACAGTGAAGAACACCTTCATATATTCAGGCTGTGATACCTGACAACATCAGAAATGGCAAACATCACTGATTCATTCTAACTTCACATGTTTAATGGTTGTCACTGTGTCTTTTCTAGGGTGGGACCATAGATAATATTCCTCCGGAGGTGCTGATAGACTGTGCACAGCTGGTGAAAAACAACAGCATCCAAGGTGAAGACCTGCGTCCTCACGGGCACCGAGACTTCCAACAAGCAGATTGTCTCCTGGGTCCAGTGACACCAGAGCCACAGCTCAACGTCGTGCATGAGATGTATTTGCAGAGAATATATAAAATGTGTTTACTCTTAGAATTCATCCTGTTAAATTTAATTTTTCTGTTATTTTGACAAACGTGTATCCTGTGTTGAGCGTTAGGATGAATTCAAGTTCACTGTGTTTGTGTCCAGGCTGTAAGATGAACAACATCAACGTGGTTTACACACCGTGGGCCAACCTGAAGAAAACCGGCGACATGGACGTGGGACAGATCGGATTCCATCTCCAGAAAGCGGTCAGTAAACCGCAGCTGAAATAAAAGACTTTCAGTAAATTAAATGACAGCTTCATGTTCATTGAGATGATTTATCGTGGCCTTTGTCGTCCATCACAAGTATTTCATGGCTCCTCTGTCCTCCTTGTTTCTCAGGTGAAGATCGTGGCGGTGGAGAAGAAGGTCAATGAGATCGTTAACCGTTTGGACAAAACAAAAGAAGAGCGATACCCTGACCTGGCGGCAGAGAAGGAGTCGAGAGACAGAGAGGAGAGGAATGAAAAGAAAGCTCTGATCCAAGATCAGAAGAAGAGAGAGAAGGAAGAGCAGAAGATGAGAAAAGAGATGGATGATCTCAGGTATATGAGCTGCTGGTCAGAGAGAGAGAGAGAGATCTGATTTTTGCTTTGTGAGATTCTCAATTTGTAATTCAAGTTGTGCGATTTCAGAAACTTAACTTTCAGGATATATTTATTTTAGAATTCTTATAATTAAGAGCGAAACTTTGTCTAACATTCAGAAGTTATATTTATCTTGCTCCAGTTCAGTAAAATTAAATCAGATGTAGAAAATGTAAAGTCCAAGTATCCAGGGTCAGATTCAGTCTCTAAAATTCAAGGTATAAAATTCCGATCAGAAAAAACGAGAAAAAGAAAGTTATCGAGTTTGAATTTTGTTTTTGTTAAAACTTGTTTCTCTTTCCAGGAATTATACAACACTGATGAAGAGTGAAAATATGAAGAGTAATGAGGTAAGGATTTCCACCAGCCAAGAGAAACCATACACACTGATGTTAGTTGTGTAACATTCACACACAGTAAATATCTGATGAATTCTCTAAATGCCTTTCATTGCATGTCGTTTGCAGGACGGTAACGATTCCGATGACTTCATGTAAGACGTGAGCACGAGGCAGCGAGCAGAAGGAATCCGCTGCCCCGCTGTCAGGATACACCCTCGCTGCTTTTGCTTGCTCTTCGTCTGCATTGACGTTTGCGGGCAGGAATTTACAAACAGAGACATTTTGATACCTTGAACTTTTGGCCACTTGGAGCAGAAAGCGAGCCAGTGAGAGAGAGATGGCGTCCGGGACTGACTCCCCCCCGCAGACTGGTTCAGATGCTGCTTCCAAACCAAGCTGGCCGACCTCTTCATCACAGGAGGGACAGGATTAATGAGGGTCGTTCTGAGAGAAACACTCAAACAGCTGAACAGTGTGTGATTGGGTTTCCATGTCGACTGATGTGGATCTTTGATAAAAGTGGTAAAGTCTGTATGGCTGATTTTAAAAACCCTGCAAGCCTGAAGATAACAAACCCGTCTGTTCACTTTCTTCATGTGTTCATGTCTCTGCCTGTCAGATTTTATTCAATTCAATGTATGAATTAAACTCAGTTAATCACCGGTGCTGCTTTCACTTCTATGTTGACAAAGCTTTATGTTCTTTCATAAACGTTTTCCAGCCTCTTTCATTCATTTGCCGCTGAAGTCCTGCTAGACTCTTCATTTTATCTTGTCTGCACAAATATTTAAGTTTCCTAAATCTCATTTTGTTCAGATAAGTGTAGATTATCTGAGGAAACACATCAAGGATGAGGATGAAATGTTTGAAAATACCCAAATTTATACACAAAGAAATATAAGTATGTAAACATGTGCATGGTACTACGTACAACTTATTGATGTGTAAATATTTTGGATATAGTACAGACCTCCTATACATGAATATAAGAATGAAAGTACAACCATTGCAACGTATTAGCAAGAAAACACCACGTGTGTTGTTTGTCACCGAATATGTTCAACAACACATCTGGATGAGAACAGCTGCTGGAGGATGCGGGCATCGATCCCGCTACTTCTCGCATGCTAAGCGAGCGCTCTACCATTTGAGCTAATCCCCCATGTTGCTGTCCTTTGTGTGACATCATGTCATCCAGAATTCTATAAAGGATTTTTTGGTGGTGGATATTACTTTGATCCTCATTAAAAATTCTGATTTACAAAAAACTAAATGAAACAATATTTTTCCTCAATCCTCACAAAGGAATTAAAAGATTGTAAATCAATAAACGTATTCGCAGGTACATTGATGTGCGAGATATTGTTTATGTTTTTGGACTTTGTTCATAAATTCAGCTTTTTATCGCAGGGCTCGTTAGTGTTGGCAAACTGTCTTTGACTAGAACGAACCTCACATCACAGTTTAACTGTCTGACAGAGGCAGTTTCTTCCTCCTCGTGTTAGTTATGACGTGTTCGGTGGAGAAGAATGACGCTGACTAAATGTACAGTATGTAAATGAAAAGGTAATTGGAGGATGCGGGCATCGATCCCGCTACCTCTCGCATGCTAAGCGAGCGCTCTACCATTTGAGCTAATCCCCCGTGTGCGCCCTCCTTGTGTGACGTAATTTTACTCAGAGTTCCATAAAGGACTTTTAAAAGTAGGGGAGAGTAACTTGATCCCTGTTAAACTTCCAGATTTACCAAAAACCTGTAACAGACACAGACAGTTTTGCACCTTTATAATAAGACACTTTGAAATACTTTTCAACAACACATTTCATAAAGAACCCTTTCACACGAAATACAGGAACTTACAGAAGCAAAGAAGTGAATCTGGTGAAACTGGGTCTGAAACACGACTCGAGCGAAATAAAAATAAAACAATGGAGGATGCGGGCATCGATCCCGCTACTTCTCGCATGCTAAGCGAGCGCTCTACCATTTGAGCTAATCCCCCAGCATACTGACGAGGAGGCAGCTACGTGTTTTATACCTGCAGTATTATATATATATATTATATATCACAATAGCCGATATAAGAGCATCAAATAAAAACTGAAACACACACTTCTCATATTACTCCGTCAGACTTAC
This sequence comes from Verasper variegatus, assembly GCA_026259375.1. NCBI lineage: Eukaryota > Metazoa > Chordata > Actinopteri > Pleuronectiformes > Pleuronectidae > Verasper > Verasper variegatus. Next base: position 2,804,425 of record CM048055.1, read on the forward strand.
AGGAGAAGTCATACGCAGACAAGGATTTCACTCCGAGCACCGGGAGCATGATGCCCAGCCACACTGAAACACACAGAGAAACACTTGCTTCACCTTGTGCCGGTGGAGCAGTTAGTTCTGGTGTTAAACGACTCAACACTGGGTCTTTTCAGCTCGCCATTTAAAAACAAGAACAGCCCAGAGCAACAGCAACACGTGGTGTAGTTAAAGAAACACGGTGACACAAAAAAACACTGAGTGATGAGATCTGGAGCAGCGTGACAGCCGCCCAGCAAGTCACTTTCAAACCTGGAAATATCACAACAGCCGCTACGATAGCCCCACGGCGCGGGGGGGGGTGGGGGGGGGGCAACCATGCGACGTGACGTTGTAGTTACGTGTTTATGACGTAGGAAAGAACAAAAGGAAGCTTCCTCCTTCGAGCCGGATTCGAACCAGCGACCTAAGGATGTCTAACGTGTGACCTACAGTCCTCCGCTCTACCAACTGAGCTATCGAAGGGGACGGGAGCAGACACCAACCAACATTCGATACATACCATATACAAGGACTGTTAGAAAACGTTGGTATTTTCGGTGATGAATCATCCACCAGGGGGCGCACGAGCACCGCGTGGCTGCTTAGCATCCCAAAATGACCCCGCCCCCTTCATAACACAACCTGGTCTTCACTGGATCTCAGTGGTCAACGTGGTGTTTGATGGTTTTCTGAAGCTTTGCATTGGAAACACAAACAGTGACTGGGGGTGAAATCTTTATTATAAATCATTTACATTACAAAGTAAGACATGAACCGTTTTTCCGTCCAAACATCTCGTTAATGTTAGTGAATGGGCTCTTATTCTGAAGTTCTATTATGAGTGTGAGGATGTTGGCACAGGGTTAATTGAAGGAGAACAAGTGCATCCACACGTGCACTCTGACTCAAACACAGTCCTCACGCTGATTTCAGCTCAGGTGTCGAGCTGCTGATGAAGAACAAAAAAAAAAAAAAACGAGAAATGGGACAGAAGAGGCAGCAAAGACAAAGACGTGCAAGACAAAAAGCCAGCGAGCAGGTTTTATTTTTCACACGGATGAGACTCTTTCCTGTTTGGATTCACGTTGTCGACTCCACATCTGGTGAGGGAGTCCATCCACCGGCAGATGTGAGCTCCTCGCTGTGACAGGACAGCTCCTCGGACTTGATGAAGGCTTCGTTGAGCCCGACACAAACAATCATACAACAAGTGATCTGACTTCACAGTGAGCAGGAGGAGATGAAGTGGTCCTCAGAGTTCAGCTGATGAGGTCTTTGAGTCTGGACTATCTTTTTTTTGGGGGGGGAGGGGGTCTTTTCCCTGCCCTTTAGCAAGTTTCTCTATTTTTCTTAATATATCTTTAAATAAAAACAGCTTATAAATCACCTACAAACCTACATCTTCTATAAATTACACAATTTGTTAAACAGCTGAAGTTTGCGGTAGAAAACTCAGAGAGAGACAGAAAGGAAGAGAGAGAGAGAAAGAGACGACCTCAGCGTCCAGCAGTGACAAAAAGGATCGGTAGAAAACAAACATCTATACAACAGCAAACTGATTTGATAAAATTTAGCTGAAACAAGAGACAGAAGACGGTTCCTGCTGAGTGAGCGCTGGTTTGGTCTGCAGCACAGTGTCCGATGACGGCTTCAGAGAGGAGCCCGTCCACTGAGAGGCAGCCTTCTTGTGTTTTTATTGTGTGTGTGTAAGTTAGTCAGTATCTGTCGTTGTTGTTGATCATGCTCTCGTCAGCAGCTCCTGAGCCCACGTCTTGATGGCGGTTGTCGTGTGTTGGAGCAGGTGCCACGTTGAATTGGCGAAGGTCACGGCGTGGCCCTGCAGACACGACACCGACACCTCACCGCTGGAGGAGAGAAACACAGAGGCAGGTGAGTTTCTGACAGGCTGGGCTTCAGGTCACGTTATTTACCAGTCTTTTAAATATAGCCAAATATAATCTTGGATTCATTTGCATTCACTATGGAAACAGACTCAGAGCAACATTACTTATAAATGAAGGCCAAACAAAACAGATCACTTCCATTCCCATCACTTATAAATGTACATGTAGGTGTAATTAATGAATTGTTAAATACATAGATGTATGCATTTCAAACAAACTATATAACTACTTAAAACTAAACTTCTCAGAATAAATATCCGTGCGATTAAAAAAAAAAAAAAAAAAAAAAAAACAGGTCACCGGTGACTTTCAAATAAAAGGTTAAAGCTTCAGCGCACTGACTTGCAGGACTCCTGCAGGTTGGTCCATGCTCGCTGTAGCAGCTCAGCGATAAAAGCCAGAGCTGGCAGGATGTAGTTGTGATGGAGGAGGAGCAGCAGCTCCCTCACGTACGCCAACACCTGGAACACACTGTCTGGAGTGTTGGTGTAGACCTGAGCAAAGAGGAGAAGTTGATCAGCGATTATACCTTAAATATGAACAAGTGACAGTTTTATGGTTGTTTATATTCACTCTTACCCATTCTATGACCAGCGGCGTCTTTTCTCTGACCCAGAGGATGAACTGTGTGGTGTTTTCAGAGATGAAGATGGCTGCTGCTTTTGACTTCTCCATGGCCTGGGTCATCAGTGGCCCCAGGACCCGCACACTCTCAGAGTAATAATAAGGGGTGTTTGTCTCCATCCAGCTACAGAAAAAGCAAAAACACAAGTTAAATGGTTTATTTTCATGAACAGTTATTAGACAAAGAGTTTAAAGAAGGATTTGTACCTGAAGCCCTGTTTTGAATAGACTGTTATTTTGCCCCAGGCCTGCTGAGATACGGCCGTGACCCCTGAATTGCGCAGATACTTCGCTGTGCTGGAATCTGAAACACACACCAACCATCACATGACCTCAAGAACAACACAAAACACAATAAAACACAACAGATCCAGACGTGGAAGTTCTGCCGTAAAGACGGACCTGTGAGGGAGCCGTGAGATCTGACGTCGTGTGCCATGAAGCCGGCGAGGAACATGAACAGAACCATGAGCAGCTTGAACCAGGGGAACCCATGACCAAGCATCTTCACCTGCAGATTCTGGTGACAAAAGCAAAACAATTGTTATTTTTGATAATCTACGTGTTGCAGGTATAATCAGGAGTTTGGGCCCCGCAGGTTTAATTCCGTATTAAATAAATAAAACCTAAAATGTGCTCAGCGGTTAAATTCTGCTTTGCACTGTGCGTCTCACCTGACACAGGTTATTGCACTCGTGAAGCTCCTGAGTCTCAACGGTGTCTCTCATCTCCTCATTGGTCACTCGGAACGACTGGATTGTTTCTTCAAGGTTCTTCCGTAGCTAAAGACGGTAAAAGACAAGACAGCCGTCAAGTACACGACGATTTAAAAAAAAAGACAGTTTAAAAGATATTTCAGACCCAAGAAGTCTTTTAGTTTTAATATTACATATTAGACTTGATTCATGCAGCAGTTTCTCTCTGTATTATTTTCTATTAACGCTGAGATTACTGAAAAACCATCTGTGTCATGGCGGGAGTCATACTTTTGGTGGCAGGACTTTCCAGGACTTCAACAAATGATTCAACAGCAGACTGGAGAAAGAAAAGAGGAAAATCAGCTTCAAAATCTTAACTACATCCTCATGTGTGGCTCCATATATTTACTGGTGGAGTTTAGAACTGGAACATTCAGATTTGAGTGTTTGCTTTGTCATTTTCACACTTTAAAAAAGGAAAAAGTTCAATTCAACCACTTGTAAAATGTAGACATGTTTAAATCAGTGTATGTATAAGAGCATTTTGTGAAGGGTGAAGTGTGTACTAACTCACCTGGACTGGGGTAAGTGTTTGGTATAGAGCTGCCTCCATACTCCAAGACTTTGTACGTCCACACACAAACACTCGGTCATACTGCTGAGCAGCTGCAAGGAGCAGGGAGACACTTTTAAATGTCACAGTCCGAACAATACGTTCTTCCAACTCCAAGACAACAGTTAAATGGTGAGTTTATAGGTTGATAAAAGTGAGAAAACAAAATCAAATCAGCACATCCAGCAAATAAAAGTGTCTTCTGTTTGTATTTCAGAAGGACTGACACTAAATCCTCATGTTTTCTGTTGATGTTTTAGAGCCAGTAAGTACACGTGTGTCTTACCTCTTTCTTCATGTCGTCAGGACAGTGTGACGTGGCTCTGGACAGAAAGGACGGCAGGTACTGGTGTAGCGTGCTCTCTGGTTTGGCTCCGAACGCGAGGACTTTGAGTCGAGGGTACAGACGCCTCAGCTGCTCCTGCAGACTGAACACAAACAAAATGGGGTTATTATGAGTCATATGTGTTCAAACTCAAATTGTATGAAATGATCAGTTCTACAGTTTGTTTTGATACTAAATAAAAAAGGTATAAATGATCTTTCTCAGTGAACTCCACCACTTCACGTGTGTTTAGTGCGTTTTAAAGGATCCAGACAATTTTCTCAACCACCCAGTTTCTACATCGACTGTGAAGCAGACTTTTACATTAGATTCCATTCACCTTGATGACAGGGCATTCTTGGGCATGAAGGCGAAATCCAGTAAAGGAAAGAACTCTTTAGGTCCCATGATGCCAAATCCCATTGTCAGGTTTGCATGAAGTCTGGAAGAAGGAGGACAACAAAGGATTTGAGATTCAAGAGCATGATTTCAGTTTCATTTAAATCATATTACATCCGGAAAAAAAACAAGTCAAAACAAATAAAAGAAGGTTTTTGTTGTATTTTATGTGATCTAAATAAAAACTGAAACACACACTTCTCATATTACTCCGTCAGACTTACAGGAGAAGTCGATCCAGATAGGCAATGGCATACGCAGACAAGGATTTCACTCCGAGCACCGGGAGCATGATGCCCAGCCACACTGAAACACACAGAGAAACACTTGATTCACCTTGTGCCGGTGGAGCAGTTAGTTCTGGTGTTAAACGACTCAACACTGGGTCTTTTCAGCTCGCCATTTAAAAAAAGAACAGCCCAGAGCAACAGCAACACGTGGTGTAGTTAAAGAAACACGGTGACACAAAAAACACTAGTGATGAGAACTGGAGCAGCGTGACAGCCGCCCAGCAAGTCACTTTCAAACCTGGAAATCGACTGATGTGATGTGTCAAAGAAATGGAATTGAGGCTTGACATTTTACAGTTTAACCATATATAGCTGTTGAACTGAGATAATAAACGTGAGGATAAATACACATTTTTCCATGTAAAGTATTTTAAAGTGTGTTGAAATTTGCTGCACACTCATTTACTACAAAACTGGACTTGCTCCATCAACCCCTGACCCAGACATGCTGTGCTCACAGATAGTTGGGAAAGTGGGAGACAGGACGGGATATGACTGTTAGTTACCTCTTAGTCCCTGGCCGAGGTCATAAAATCCTGCTTGTCCCAGAGCCCACATGATAGTCAAACACTTCACTGGGCGATTCTGAACCGACCGCAGTAACTCCAAATACTGCAGAGGAAGGAAGAAGGGGGGGGAGTATTAGAACATATTACTGCACAGTTATTGCAGAAGACAAATCCTGCAGTACACTGGACAATGGAACTGCACACACACACACACACACACACACACACACACACACACACACACACACACACACACACACACACACACACACACACACACACACACACACACACACACACACTTACCTCTGGCAGATTTTGGGTGGCTATTCTGGGTTTGTCCTTTAGAATTGCCTGGATGCAAACTCTGTAGCCATGAAGTGGTTCTCCTGAAGGGAGAAAAGCAATGTTGTATTTTTACTTCTCTGCTAATCACTGTATATTCTGACCTTAAAAATCAAGATGCAACACTGATGTGGAACTACATCCTCCAAAAACATCCTCATCTTTTCTCTAAAAGTACTGAATCTACTCTGGAAATAACACTGAAGATACACGGAGCAAACGAAGAGGGATAACGGCCAAACCACTTCCAGCTCTTCATGTAAACCTCCTGTATTTACCTGACTGCCTGTCCAGCTCCCTGAGCATGGTGTAAACACAGTGGTCGAAGAAACCTGGCAGAACGTCGCTGCAGCGTCTGATCAGGCCTTTAATCACACCCCTCAGCTCCTTCCCTGTAAGGCAGTATGGGTAGTCTGAGGGGAGAAAAAAGGAGGATATGACATTACTGCAAAAACCTTTCAATGTCAGGTTGTTGACAAATGGGCGAAGCAACTAAAAAGGTCATATTGAAATTGCACTGTATTACTTTGCATATTTGGATCTTGATCAAAAAACCCAACCGACCGTGAGCGTAGCTGCTGTGAGTGGGCTCTGTCTCCGGCACAGTCAGATTGAGGTTGAGGTACCCGGCCAGGTCTTTGACCCAGACTGACGGATTGTCTGGGAACAGAGTCTGACTGTGAGCCAGCTGCTGCTTCAGGTCCCCGACATCCAGCTGAAGAGAGAACAGCAGAGAAGAGCAGATAAGTCTCGTCTGCAGCCTCAGAAACAACACGTTCATTATGTGAAGATGAATCTGTGTCTCAGCATGTGATATTTTGCTCTACAGTTGCCACAATGCTGCATTGTTTCTCGGTTTGTATGAGGAGGCTTTGAGGTTTTACAAAGACAATTACTCTACAGAGAAATCAGGAAAAATCTTACACTAATATTGAGGAAGATTTGTCATTATTTTGAATCTAAAATTTAGGGGGAAAAGTTATAAATTCACACAGAATCTTCAAATATTTCAAAATCTGTGACCACGATCAACTCTGTTTAAATCCTTGCTCTGGCCTTTAGATTGTCAACAAATGTCAGTGTCACATTCCTCAACGACAAATCCTGGGAATGTGCGTTACTCACAGCTTTGAAGGCTTCCTCGAGGTTCTTGTGCGTCGGAGGGGCGACTGTATTGCTGGAGTTTGATTTCTTGGGTGGTTTACTCGTTGAGGGCTTCTTGTTCTGAGGCTCGGCTGCTGGTGGAACCTGCTCCTTGTTCTGTTTCTTCACCATCTTCTCGAAGCAGTCGTACACAGTCTCTGACAAAATCAGGGGAGCTGGAGGGAACAAGGCAGCGTTGGTTAGACACGCCTCTAGATTGCAAATATGAGGAAACTTTTTTTTTACTTATTTGATCTTCTTCAACACTCCCCCCCCCCCAATCAACCCTGTGTCCTGGAAAACAAGTTAATCCATGAAAACCAAGGCATTCTCCTCCCTGGTTGCTCCATCTGCTCATATTCAGTGTGTTACTTATGCCTCCCTCACTTGTGGCTTGCATAATGAGCCGCTATTATCCAACTTTCATTTCAGTTCACAGAGGAATGAAGTTAAGCACCAGCTGTATCCAAAGTTTCCCCCGTGTGTGTGTTACTTATTAAGATCCTCTCGAAAACAAGCCATGTCCACTTCAGAGTCAAACCGTTCTTCTACCAAATTTAAGCTTTGGTGGCCAAGGCAAATATTTCTGTTACAAGTTTCCCACCACTGGGTATTACAGCCCTGTTCAACATTAAATAATAAAACAACCATATTTTCCAATTGAAAAACGTCTGCTAATCAAGTGTTCACATTAACTTTTATTATTTTATTCCCAGGATGCGAAAGAATTTAATTTACTGTCAACAAATTCAATGAAAAGACCAAAACCAGGATTGTGTTTCATCATTTTCTTACTTTCCTCCTTCTGTGGTCACAAATATATGTTCATTAAAAATAAATAAAACAAATAAAGAGCAAAAGATTTAAACAGTACCACCATGAGACAGTAACACGTTTCAGAGTAAGTTCCTCCTAGAGCTTTAACCCAGATTCATCCTGGAAAGATATTTACAGTATTTAACTACTAGTGCACACAAGTGTTCAGACCCGCCCACAAACTTGAGGAGTTGCTGACAGAGGTCACCAGTTGCTCACTGATCATTGAACATGCTGCTGAGAAACCCAAATCTATATGTGGTCACTGTGTGAGAGGAGTGGACACTAGTTCCATTTCCAAGAGCAGAATCTGAGCTTGTAATAAATATCTAAAATCATCTAAGCCCTACTGTGCCTTTCAAAGACACACTAGTACATCTTTGTTTACCTGAGCGCCTCTTACCGGTGTTTTGATCCCGTTAATGAGCATCTAATGAGATTAAGCTGCCACGAGGAGTAAACCATCAACACAAATGTTCCACAGAGTGAAAACTACACTTAACTGAGTGACTTAACCCTTTGATACAAAAAAAGGGGAGCGATTTAGTAGCACTTATATGAAGCTTACTTATATGGCACTTCGGAGTTTGGCTTTCTTGAAGAAAATTGTACTTTCTTGGTTTTTCTTGTTCTGGGTTTGAACTGCACTTATTGTGAGTCGAAATTTCCAATGAAATGAAATGATATACAACAGTATGCACTTAATAAATATGCTTTTGATTGTCTTTATCCAGAGTGTTAGACTATGTTCTACAGGATCAAGCTGGAGTCTTGAAGCTCTCCTAATGAAGAAGGCTCCTTTGATGACATTAACATCTTCTTTGTCATCAAAAGGAGCCTTCTCCTAAAGGAAGCATAAGCTTTAAAAGAATATAGCAAAGAAACACCCAGCCCTGCATGAAATAACACAGGAAGTGCTGCCCATTAAAACAGGGGTTTGCATAGCTTGTGTATCAAAGGGTTAAATAAATCAAACTGATTGATATCCATCTCCCCATTAAATCGTATTCAGTTATCCTTACAGTAAACACCAGCATAATATTTTATAACCCAAGTCATGCATGTCTCACATAATGCGAGACAAACACTGGAAATATCCATTATTGCATTGACTAGTGGAGAAACTTGCCTGGCTGCAGTTTGTCCTCTGTGTGTCTATATGTTTCTATAAGTGTCCTGACAGCTAATCTGTTGCTGGTGTGAGAATCCAGTTCACCCTGTAAGAGGGTTGTGTTGAGCAGTGTACAGCTCCTCAGATTACGCCCCCCCCACCCCCACCCACAAAGACCCTCAGCCATTCGTTCACTCATCCACTGCTGCAGGGATAGTTATGTTGTGAGTAGTAAATTGAGATTTCACACCCTAGTGCATCATTGACAAGAAGCATTATTTAAAAAACAAACAAACAAGGGTTTTTAAAGGCAATAGAATTCACACCAAATTGCAAGTGAGAAATTAAGTCATGGTCTGACGTGATCACTTTTTTTTTTTTTTTAAGAAGGGAGAGACCCTGTAAAGCCCAATAACTTCTTCAGACATGTCGGGTATCATCATATCAGCTGATTTACATATGACCTTCCAGATATACGGTGCAATACACAACAGCAAAGTCCACAGGGAACAAGAATAAAGAAACCCTTACAGAAAAGTTTTGAATCACTTCCTGAGCCAGCCGACAGTTGGCATCTTTTTCCGAGAGGTCGCCCCATTCAAATACACTATCATATATATATATATATATATATATCTCTTACTTGCCTCATCAATTAAAGCTCTGACTTGAACTAAATTAACATTAAATATCAGTAAAATTAATCGTTCCTGTGTTTTGTTCTTTTAGAAAAGCTGTCGCACACATCCAGAGGAAGTGTATTTGTTTGGCATGAAACCTCGACGCCACCTCGACACAGACTCAACAGACTTTGAACGGACTGATTGGCTGATAAATGTGGTGCACAAACAAATAGCAGTGGCAGAGGGGCCTCTAATCTTTCCTCTCTCCGGTTATTTAAAGTAGCCGTCAGACCTGTAAAGAGTTGTTGAATGAATTAAATTTAAAATCTGACTTTGGAAGAGGGTCCTCTCTTCAGGACAGTTTCAGTTCCTACTCACGTCAGCTGATATTCAGATTTTAGCCAAATAGAATAAAATACAGTTTCAGCCTCTGAAATAAACTTTTCATGGTTTTACATAATATTAAAGTGAATATCTTTGGGATTTGAGCTGCTGATTAGACATATAAAGATATAATCATGGACTCTGAGAAGCTGGGATGGGATTTTTCACTGTATTAAGCCTCAACAATTAATCAAGGCTAACACTGAATGCTTTAAAACAATAGTGTAAATAGCAGATAGCTGACGAACTAATCAAAACCTCAGAGGATAAGATAGTTAAGAGGCTGATAAGATGTTTAAAGGGTTTTCCTTCGGTTCCACGAGGACTAACTCGCACATAAAGCTGCAGCAGTGTCACATCTGCTCATTAAACTGGATTTTACAATAACTAATATCTGTGATTGATTAATTATCCATCAGCTCCTGTGGGGAACAGTGAACTCTGCTCGTTTAGGTGCACGTCTCCTCTCCAGCTGCAGGAACAGATGGTTATAGTTCCTCTGACACATCAGCAGCCACAGCAGCTAATGCAGCTAATGCTAACTCGTAGGTTTACATGGAAGCCACGTCCTGTCATTTTAAAACGCGTACCAGCTCCTCAGTGATGACGACGCCTCTGTTGACACCACTGCTAGCATGCTAACGGCTCGCGCTGGCCGAGTACCTGCGACCCTGCTGCCCGGGCTGTGGCCGCGGCGCCCGGGGCCACAGGAAGTCCATCAGTCCCCCTTTTTTCAAAATGAAAGTTCGAACGGAGACCCTCGATAATGGCCGTTTAGGACGTGTCAGTGTGTAACGGAAGCAGGAAACGCTACGTGGGGCTGAAGCTAGCTGGCTAATACAGGCGTGAGGCTAAATGTGCGTCGCCACATCATCTGGGTGAAGACAGGGGAGTTTTAAAAAAAAAAGAGGGAGCGGCACCCTCCAGCCTGTCCCCCCCGGCCGAGGTGCATGGTGAGCGGGTAACGGAGCAGCGCTCGGCGGCCCCCCGGGTCACTTACGTCTGGAGGACTGGTTGGACTCGCACAGGGCTTTCCTCCCGCCGCCGCCGCTCTTCTTCTCGGTCGAGCTCTTCCCGGAGCTGCTGCCGGTGCTGCTGCTGTTCTTCTTCCCCTTCTTCACGACCTCCCATCGGCCGACTGAGCCGCTGTTGGACGCCATGTCTCCGGTGCCGGTGGCTGCTTGTCGCTGGGGCTGCTCGGTGAGGACCAGGGCGACGCTCCGTCACAGGTTCCGGTTCCTTTAAACGTCAGCGTGCCACGTCGCTCTGCCGGCATGACGTCACGGTGACGCGCTGGGACCGTTAACCTTTCATCCTCTTAATTAAACACGTGGTCAAAGCCCATTAAGCACAAATCATTAAATACGGTATTTTTACATTGCGTTCATGACGTGTATTTCAATTTGTTTCTATTGATGATCAGTGACAGGAGACATGTCACGTGTCTAAAGCCATTTAAAAATGTTTGAATATTTTGGAAAGTAACTTTTATCTGTGCTCGTTTGTTTTAATCATCGATTAATCTGCAAATTATCTTTTTCTATGAAATTTGAACATTTGATAAAACTCACAGCTACTATTTCTTGTGGCATTTTCAAAATGGCCCTAAGATTTTCAGTTTGAAATAACAAAAACAATTATCACTCTGTATTTTACTTGAATATTTCACTTGCACTAAATTCAACTTTTTATGTAAAAAGAATGAACCTGTTAATAATTAGTTGGTATTATCACAACTTAGTTAACAGTCTATCTTTGTTTTATTTACTGTATTACATGCTCTATTTGTACACTAAATATATCAATATGGTTTATTATAGAGTCAGTTTATGTCACCTTTCATAACAAAATGCCAAATATTTCATGGTTTTAGTATCACCTACAAATTATATTTGTGTAGCCCATATTCACAAATCAAGGGTTTAATAAGTTGTGACATTACGATTTTAAATATGAACTATATCTGAGGAGTGATAACACAAAACAGTGGCAGGGAAAGATAATTCTAGTCCTTGTAAGGTCCCTGTTGTCAGTTCAATCACTGACAACTGCCAGGTCCAAATAAACCGAGGACCTGGCTGTGAACAGACGGTGCGTGTTGGCGACTCCGACTCTCAAATGAGTCGCTTAGTGTTTGGCTCAAACCTCCTGGATCTCTCTCAAGATCTCTTTCACATAGTGATACAATACAGCACCTGATACAATAAAAGAACAAAGCACACACACAACAATAAGCTCCGTTACTCAGAAGTTTATTGCGTTCCAGCAGTAACACCAAATGATGCAAGTTGATCACACGGCTGCCATGACGACAAGCGGTGAGAGAGGGTTTGATGTTTTGCTATCTCTGACGGGTCCGACAGATGTCAATCGCACTCAATCACAATAAACCACACCCACAGCTCCTCGGCAGCCACTGTGGCTTTTACCGCTATGCAAGAAAACTCAGTTAAATAGGGCAACAGAAGAGTAATGATAGCAGCTACAATGTTTAGCTCAAAGATCACAGTCAAACATTCGTGTTTAGTAGTGTCAGTCTGTCATCTTTCTATTTTTCTTTACATTTGTTCATTCATAGAATTCAAAGCCTGACATTTGTCTGATAAATAACTTTAACACTGACGCCTCTAACTTGACTTGAGGAATTCAGTGCAAATTTTATAAAACAACAAATCTCTTTAAAACAAATCTACAAAATATAAAAATGCATGTTGCTGTATGTTCCTGGCAGCAGCCAGTACTGCATGTTGGCATTTTTTCGTCGCTACATTTAGTGCAAGAACTTCAATTTCCCCAAATCGGAAAAAAGCGGATTAAAAAAAGGATAAATAAATAAAAAGATAAATACATCATCATAAACAAGCTGTCAAAACAGTTTCATTATCAAACCCTCTCTGGTGGGACGACGTACGAACATGCTCTGTGATGCTTTTTGCTTCGGAATGATGACTTTCTTTATGCATGTACATGCAAGCAATTCAAAGTCAGTGATATGTTTTCAGGCTAAAATGTGTCATGGTATACATATATTTGATATATGCATGTGCAGGCCTCTCTCTAAGGGGCTTAATACCATTATTAATCTCACTGTGTGAAATTTCCAGCCAAAATATCTCAAACCGATCAAACTGCATGGTTTCATAAATAAACCCTGCACAGAACCCTGATGCACGTGTGTGTGTATGAGTGGTCACCAGTCAAAGTGCATGGTGACGCAAAGGGAGTCTTTATTCAGATTGATAGCACTGTTGTTTTCAGATCCCTGGATCCCTGTAATCTCATTGCTATTACTCGTAAACCTTTGACAGGCTAGCAAGGCTAAACTAGCCCTGAAGTGCTGCTGTCCCCTCTGGTAACCAGTTAGAATGAGTCGAGGGAGCCGAGCCAAGCTGCTGCGCCCTCGTCCACACAGGTCCAGATTAAGTGTCCTTTGCTAGTAAGAGTTTGGGAAGCCAGGCAGTACAAAAAAAGTCGTCATGGATGTGGACAACGACAGATGAAATGGGAGACTTAAGGGCGATTGAAAAAGTGAAATAAAGGGGCAAAAGAGGAGGATAGATTAGGATGATGGTCGGGGAGGTGAACAAACTGATAGCGATGAAGAGGAAGAGGGAGAGTTCAGAACTCCTCTTGGTCTCCCTGTGCTCCTTCATCAATTTCGTCATCATCTGGTGGTGCAAATCCATCCTGAAAAAGAAAACGTGGGTCAATGAGTGACAGGGTGGCTGCTCTTGGTGTTTATATAAGTGTATAATCTCATTTCTGTGAGTAACCTGGTGTCTGTGCATGGAAACATGATTCATGTGCTTCACCAAATACCTCTGTAGCGTAGAGTATGTTGATGATTTTGCCGAGGGCTGGGCTGTTTTCGTTTTCGTGTTCCTGACAGATGAGCTCGATGTCTCTGAGCTTTCCAAAGTAAAAGTCCCTCTCCTTCTCCAGTCCGTCGACAGTCAGCTTCATGTCCAGCACCTGCGTGCAGAGAGGGAGAAGAGCCATCAAGACGCAGGTCAGATTCGTAGAATTCTGGACTCTTTTGTTATTCTTAACACCACACTGCTGTTTTCAAGGACATGTAGGTTGTGTCGCTGTGTAATTTTGGACCAATCAGAGCAGTGCTACCTGTTGGTGGAGCTCTATGAGCTCAGCATCTCCGCCATTACGTGTCACAGGAGTGGTCTTGCGGGTGGCTGTTAAGTTGATCTGCCTTTGTGGGGTGGGGGCAATCTTGGGTACAGTGGGAGACGTTCTCATGGGCACTGGGAAGACAGAAACACACAAACATATTTATATACAGCATCTAGACTGGACTGCGTCACTAATGCCTTTCTGTAGCCTAAATCTTCACCCTGATAACTTTAATAGGACGTCTACTCTGTGAGAGTGGGTTTTAGGAAATGTATTTCAAAACATGTTTAAATCACATTATTGTGATAAATGATGTTACATGTATGGTAATTTTTTGTTTTTTATATAAATGCAGCAACTTCCAGCATTGTTTGCCTGAATCACATCAATTACAACAATCCGCATCAATCTGTTTCAGACAGGATACCTGGTAACAGAAGCCACAGGCTGCTTTTGATTTACACTCAGTCTGTAAAACTTGTAAAAACTGTCATAAAAATGTAAAAAACATTGTATCACACGCTTGTTTAAAACTCTGCAGGTGCACAGAACTACAGAGATGCAATCAAAGCCCACAAAATGTCAGAACAGACCATTCCAAATAACACTTTTTAGATGAAACCAGCTGTGCCTGTCAGAGCTTTTGTCACACAGAAGTGGACGTTGTTTCATCTAAACTGGGTTAGAAAAACAATTCTATGCTAATTCACAGTACGATCATTGGTAAAACACTCTGCAAGCATGGAGAGGATCACACACATATGCTCGATGGAGAGGATCTCACACACACACACACACACACATATGCTCGATGGAGGGGATGTTACCTGGGCGAGAGGGTCTTTTAGGTTTGTGATGAATGGGTTCACCTGGGTTAGAGTTGGGGGTGTGGTTGCATGAAGAGGTGAGAGCAATGAAATGAAACCTTCTGAGTTCACACACAGGCGGACGGCGCCTCACCTTCTCGTGTACCGTACCTGGGTTATGTGGCGGCGGCGGCGTTCCCTCCTGGCCCTGCCGTGTCAGCATAGGGTCGTATTCTTTTCCGTCATAGTTGGCATCGAAAAACTTCTTAAACCACTGAAGAAACTCAAAGTTGTCCTGGAACTTGCCCTTTACCAACTTCTCGACCGGTATGATCTGAGGGACAGAGAGAAAGGAGGACAGGGGCAATGTGTTGAGGACATATTTTAAATGATACAACCATACACAGTGTTAAATAGCAGAGACAACAACAGACAGCTCCTGGATATAGATCTGAGGGAGACAGACAAACTACTCCCACAGGCACAGAGGGAGAAGCCTATGATCAATGTGTCACCATCTGGAATTACAAAATCCAATAATAAGTGTGTCCTCACCTTGTCCACATTCATTCTCTTGAACCCAGACTGCAAGACCTTGAAATTTTGGATGTATTCGTGTTCCAATTTAGCGTTGAATTTAACTTTCTTGACCAATATGCAGCCTGGAAACAACATGTCCATGAAATGACAGTATGCAGCACCTAGGGGGAGAAAAAAAAACCACACAGATACATTTACTTTTGGAGCTTAATATACTCTTTTAAATTAATTACAGGCTAAATATGAAAAAGATAATTCACCTGTACAGAGCTGCTCGATCTTTGTGTAGTTGAGCTGTAGAGAGTCGTTGACCCAGGCCAACATGTCATGACGACTCAGGTTCTCTATGGTCATAGAGGTGGAGTAGACATTCACCGCCATTCCTCCTGCTTCATACAAACACACAAGAAAGCTGTTTTCAGACATGAACTCTGGAAAGTTTAAAAAATAATCTACATCCAGTAAAACTTCATCACTAAAACTCTGGTTCCTTTTCGTTACAGACACATTCCAATGGATATTTTTGTGAAGAAGAAACTGGTGGAATGTGAAAAGGAATAAATATTTTAGATAAACGTTTTTCAGGTTGTAAATACTATACAGTAAGTCCTACATTAAAATCCCATTAACTACTTTAAGTGCTGTCTTCCTCACGGTAACAGGAATAACAGGTAGAGCAGAGTCGTATCGGACTTTAAAACTCTTACACTGCTATTTAAAAACGTATCCTGTCAATTAAAAGGTAACATGTGATATTTTCTGGATTTAGCTGATTTACTCTGCTAAAATAAAGTAAAATAAAACACTGAACTCACCTGCGCTGGGTGAGTGTTCGGTGTGAACTGTTTGAATCGGGTTGTGCTGGACCACCTTACAAAAAGACCTGGAGACAGAAACCAATTTCATGTGAGATATTATGCCTGCGAACATGTAAAGATAATCATAATAAAGTTATACGTTACTCATCGGACTATCTTCCTCTTTACCTGCCTCTATTAAAACATGGAGTGTTGCTCCAGAGTGCCTCCGCAGGGTTACCATACTAAGATACACAACAGATTAACGAGCTACCACTCGATAGTTCACTCACTATGTCACTAATCTTGACCTCTGTTAATCCTTTTAGCCAAAGTCCAGCATGCTGCACACACCACAGTTCACTCAGGCAGCTCCGGTCGCCAGTAGGTGCACGAGGAAAGACCAAAACAGCAGCGATTCATTCCAGATAAGAAAAAAACCCAAACAACATGGAGGTATTTCCTGTGAACGGACTCCAACACTAACACCATAGAGAACGTTCTGCTGAACCATCACTTCCCCGAGAGCAGAGAGCGTCACAGAGGCTTCACTGTCCAGCGGGAGAACGCTGCTGATCTGTGTGTCACTGGTTAATCTACCAGTTATACCAGGATTTCTGTTGGTGTATTTCGCCTAATGCCTGAATTTACAATCGGACAAATAACCTTGTTGATACAATACATACCTACAAATGAAGCACATTTCACATATTAGTGTAAACAACTATGAGGTCACTGCAACCTGCTCAGATATGTGAGAGACAAACGGTTCATGTGCCACAAATGAAACTACAATCAATACTGTCTATTAACCTCGTTTTAGGCTTAAGTGAAAGAGAAAATGCACAGACTTTCTTTTGCTGAAGGAGAAAAACTGTTGGGTGCATCACATTTGAAAAGTTCTTCGTAGCTGTCAGGTAAAACGAGTGACGGAATAATAAAAGGAGTAAAAAGATGCTGCACAGGGACATTAAAAAAAACAACAGAGGCAAAAGAAACTCAGTAAAAATCTAAATAAAAGAGTGAAAGAGCAGAAAAAAAGAGGATTGAAGGAGGTAAAAGAAATTAAAAAAAAGGACAAATCAGCATCAATAAACTAAACCAAAACAATTGGAATGGAAAGAATAACACACATCAAGTAGATGGAAGTGTGTAGAAGGATGGAATAAATACAGAATAAACTACAGTGATGGTGTGACCGTGTCAAATAGCAAAACGTCAAGGCACGTGTGAATAAAAAGTGTAACAGCTCGTGTAAAGTAGGTGAAAGGGAGATTTAAAAAATAAAAAAAACGCCACAAATACACAAATACAGTACAAGTACCTCAATCGTGTATACACAGACTGCAGCTGCTGTGTACTAGTTGTGTGTAAACACGTGCAAACTCCGAACAGCCGCTTCCTCCGCTCGGATCACTGTTGACAGTTGTAGCCGCCTCGCGGTGCCTCAGACCCGGCTGCGGCGGCGGCTGTGCCCGCTGTTAGCTCGCGGCTAACCGCAGGTGCTAACTGCGTCACAG
This sequence comes from Verasper variegatus, assembly GCA_026259375.1. Lineage (NCBI taxonomy): Eukaryota > Metazoa > Chordata > Actinopteri > Pleuronectiformes > Pleuronectidae > Verasper > Verasper variegatus. The sequence continues at coordinate 2,822,018 of CM048055.1, forward strand.
TGGTGCGTTCGGGTGTTTGATTAGAAACACATCCAGGTAATTCAACGGAACTTCGGCGGAACACGCGCAGAGAAGCAGGGGCGAATACGGGACTTTCCCGTTAAGGCTACCGTTACCCCCCTCTGGAGGCCTGACCGGGAACACACGCACATCAGCGGGGGGAACTCCCGCGTCGTTCAACTCTTTATCGGACCCGCCGGGGAATCGAACCCACCACTGATAATGTGGTTTAAACGGTGAAAGTGTGTGTTTGAAGTGACGCGCAGCGGCGTTTGCTCACCGGAGTCTGTCCCTGTGTCGTCCTGTTGTCTCCACTCATCAGCTGCTCTCCGTCACTAGCGACGCCAACTCGCGCGAGATCCCGCGGGATTCCGCGAGACCGCGCCGCGCTAAGCCGCCGGAAGTGCGCAGGTTGCAGGATTTTCGACCGCGCGCAGTGAAACTGGAGTTTTCTCCCGCCGCCATGTTGGAGACAAGAGTCCAGCAGCGTGACTAAGGCCGTTGTTCGGGGGATTAACCCGATTCACCGGATCCCTGGAGTCTGTGGCTGCTCCGCACTTTATCCTGTGGGTTCTGATCCGAACACTAAACTTGACACTATTAATATGAGACAAGACAATAAAGGTAATAAGGAATAAAGAAAGAAAAAGGTGGAGCTGAATCTTTACTTTATTTTACCAACCTGTTATACGCAGAATACGTTTATTTGGGGAACCCTATAAATTCTTATGCTTTGGTTAGTCTGTCAAACATAACAATTAGACTTTATATTTGTTATCACATTGATTTGAATAAAAAAAAATAGTATATATATTTATAGCTATTTGAATGAGAGTGTGGTTATTCAATAAGTTTCTGTTAGTTGATATTGTAACTCAGAAAAAGAGTCAGAGTTACACTTGTATTTCCCTACTGAAGCCTGAAGTGAAATGTAGATCACGTTCATTTCAATTCTATAAGATAAACTTCTTAGATTTATATGTGATGTGTAATAAAGGATATTTGCAAATAAACTCTGAGCCACAGTGGCAACATGAGTGTTTTTCAAATTCCTTGTGTTTGTCGCATATTCAAATTGTGGTGTCGCAATTATTATTAATTATCTATTCATTGATTATATTCCAGGTTACAGTCTATTCTTTATACTAACATGGACATTTGGTTCCATAGTTGCACCTTCTGTACTTATATTCGATTGTTTACTAAGAATTTGTTTTGAAGGTTATACATTTCTACTTTATCACATCATCTTGTGCTTTTTCTATGACACCAATTAACAAAATAATTGTTTTCTGATCTGCTAAATTAATTTTCATGTACATTAGTCCGATTGACAGCACAAATCTTTGCATTTTAAAAACAACAACAACAAGGAGCCATGAGGAGGTTTTGTTTTCACTTTATTCTTTGCTGTTATTCTTGTGGTAAGAAACAAGCAGCCACGTACAGATTCAACAGGTTCACTGTCCAACACAACAACAGTCTACAAACACACACTGACCAGTCACAGTGCCTTCAACACAACAAAACCGTCCAACAATAAAATAACGTAGCCGTCGTAGGTTATCGTAAAAAAAAAACAGCACCAGTTGTTGTGAACCTGTGGCGTTCGACTCCTCCGTCTCCTCGCGGTGCTCTTCATGCATGGGTGTCGGTGTGGCACGGGTGATTCACATTGGCACATTTATTCTTTCAACTAAAAGATAAAAACAAACACCCTAAATAGATAGTACACAGGCAGGGATATGTGATCATGTATAAATATAATACTGTGAGGCAGGAATGAGACTAGTGGTTTTCTTCAGCCTGTGCAGCTCAATCCTTCTGCTCTGAGGAGACACGCTGCTCTTACAACAATCACACTTTACAAAAACAGAGGAAGTTCACTGTCGGGCTCCATATGCTGGATCACTTATCCCCTGTTACCACATGGAATAGGACTAATTCTATTATTCTTGTGCTTGGTAATGTGCACATATATAGAACAACTTTAGACAAATGTTATCACAGGGATATTTCTAAATTAGAGGCTATACAGAGCGGACTATTTGAAGAATCAATATTGTTTATTAACGTTTTTCTTGAATTGAAAGAAATGTCTGTTGATTTTCTAGATTTTTCTTACTGTCAATAAATCCCAATGAAAAGACTAAAAACAAGGAATAAATTGGTCCCATTAACAAATCATCTGTACAGTCAAAGCCTCATACTGCTCATTACGTGCCATGGAGGTAAAATATAATAAAATACACATCACACAACATTTTTCTTTGCAACCATTTCCACACACATTGTAATTTATTTTGAGTCGATCCCTCAAACAAGCTGCAGAGCTGAGAGACTCAAACAGTCGGATCCAGTACCGACGACAACATGGGATTTGTTGACAGTAATAAAAATATAAAAGATGGCTGACTATGCTTTAAAGCTGCTCAGCCTGTTTACAGATACTGGTGATCATCATCGTTAAGATCATTTTTGGGACATTTCTTTGTGCAAATGAGCTGTTTAATGCACAAATGTAGAATATGTGGGATTTAAAATAGTTCACTGCATAAAACTCTGTGAGCATATTTGATTTCACTTTGTTTAACTCACATTTTGATAAACATGACCCTGGTGTTTGCAGCAATGATTCCTCTGTTTATGTTCTCACTCTGATCTTTAAAACACACGCTCAACATCCTTCTTTTAAGAAACTGAACTGACGTCTCCTCAGGGTCTAGAGCACTTTGCGAGGTCGATAGATACCAGGATACGAGCCGAGGTTTCCATGACGGCAGCTGTCGTGGGACCGGAGCTGAAGGAGTTCAAAGCCCACAGGTTGTATTGTTCCACTGAGGCTACAGAACCTGCTTTGTTACAGGTGAGGCTGGGATGTTTGTGGGGAATGTGTTGTTCAGTCAGAGGCAGTGAGGTATAAGGATGGATCAGCTCTTACTGCGAGTGTAGCTGTAAGATCACACGGTTGAACAAAGCAGTTGGATGTCATCACCACACTGCACAGTTCGTCCATTGGAAACAAAAACACTGTTAGAGGAAACCCACGGTGCGGCAGGAAGCCGAGCACGGCGGGCGGTTTAATCACAAACAGAATCCACACACACATCGTCATGAGTCTAAAGCTATGGTGTCTACAGTGAACTGTACGCTTGTGTGTGTGTGTGACGGGGGTATAACAGATATGTCACTGAATCCAGTTATTACTATTTTTTAAATAATTCGTTCGACATCACTTCAGTTCAAACCATCAAAAACTGTACTGGTTTTGATCTTTCACAGTTTGTTTAGTTTTTTTTCCGCGGGATACGAGCAGGGTGATAATGAGCAGACTTCATCAATGTTAGCATGGTCAGCTGGAATTTGGCAGAACATTCAAATTCATAGGTAGCCCTTCACTCTCGTGTAATTAATCGATCAGTCACTCCAATTAAGACACAAATTAGATTTGTAAAAGTCACTTTGGCAAATCTTCAGTTAGTTTGTCAATAATCGCAGACAAAGTGCTGGAATTTATTTTTCCCCTCTCTACTTAAATTCTGCGATTGAAAATCAGTGCAGTTTTCCTGGTTGCTCAGAAATATACAAAACATGGAGGAGGCTCGGACGGTTGGAGGTCGTCACCGGCGATTACCAGATGCCACTGGAGCGCCCGCCGGGAGGGGCCAGGATCCGAGCAGAGGACCTCTTGGGGATGTGGTCATCCACCTGGGAGCCTGAGAGAAACACACAAAGATCAGTTTCAGTTACAACAAACAAAAATACACAAGGATTCAACTAGTCAGTTGAATTGTCGCCTACCAGAGAGGCTGAAGGACGACTCGTGAAGGTCTCGGACGCCCTGGTGCGCCCGGGGAACGAGCTTGTTGGATGAATCTCCATCGATGGGGCCCAAACCGAGCTCCTTCTTCATAGTGTTCGCCACCATGGCCACGTCCCCAGAGTATGGATCCCTGTCGACTCCTTTGTAACCCTGAGTCTAAATCAAAGAATGAACCTCTTCAGTACACACACATTAACTATATACAGTAGATACACAGACAAAGGGTCAGATCAGGGATTTTCTTTGTCCGATTCTCACACAAATCATAGATTTTCTAAATGAAGAAACTGATAAAAGAACATATATAATAACACGAAGAGAGCACATCAAGTATTTCCCCACCAGTTAGTTGTATAAATTATCTAGTGCACCTAAAATAGAGCAGAAGCAAAGAGGCTGTGACGGAGCTTTTTGCAGACGACAGCAGCAGATGAACAGAGTCAGCGTTCGGAGGCAGCATTAAAACCTTTATAAAACTGTTGAATCAGTGGAGTTAGACCGTTTGATGGGCGTGTTTGCTGCAGTTTCACCGTCAGCTGACAGCACAGCAGAAGCCTTGTTACCCCAGTTTACTTTTTGGGAGCACTTGCATCACTTGAGCAAATGCAGTAACATAAAATATTTACCTTCAACCTCTTTGGTGATGATAGAGACACTGATGTGAATGAAAGAAGCGAACAAACCTTTTCTCTCTGCACCATCTTTTTATAGAGGTAGTCAGGGAAAGTGCGCTGCGGGTAGAACTTCCCAGATCCCTCTGCGCACATGAACGCTCCATTCTCACACACCAGGCGTCCGCGGCTGATGGTGACCAGAGGAACGCCGTGGCAGCGCAGCCCCTCGTACAGGTTGAAGTCTCCGCCCTGCACCTGTGTGCTCACAGAGATGGTCCTGCACCAACACAAGAGCCATTAACACCAGTCTTTGTTTTGCACTTAATCAAACAATCAAGGTTGACTTCAGGTTTTAACTTAAACTACGTACTTTGTTGCATCTGGATCCCAAACCACCACATCTGCATCTGCCCCGGCGATGATGCGGCCCTTGCGGGGGTACAGGTTGTAGATCTTGGCAGCGTTAGAGCTTGTCACTGCCACAAAACGATTCTCGTCCATCTTTCCTGTAACCTGCGGGAAGTGATGCATTAAAAATATCAGAAGAAAATACATGATCCCTAAGAAATGTCACCAAATGGACACTGACACAATGAATCGTAAAAGTTTTATTTGCAGAATAACGTGTCTAGTGTGTGTTTGTGTGTACTCACCACTCCTCTCTCCCAGATGACACTCATCCTGTCCTGGACCCCAGCCACTCCATGAGGGATCTTGGTGAAGTCCTCTTTTCCCAAAGCTCTCTGCTTGGTGCTAAATGGACGGTGCTCCGACGCCACGACGCTCAGAGTGTCACTGGTAACAGGAGACGCGTGATTAGTTCAAGGGAATGTATTATTTACAACACCTTCAGTTTTAGAGCCACTGTGTTTGTGTAGCTGCCGTGCACATACTTGCCCAACAGGCCCATGAGGTAGTTGGGTGTGTTGGGGTCGAGGCGGAGAGGAGGGACGATGACGTGGGCGGCGGCATGTGACCAGTCCTGGTGGTAATACTGCATCCCGTTCAGCACCGCGTGAGCTACTGTGGTCTCTGCATGCACAACCTTACCTTGAGAGACAGAAAGAAAAGAGAGGGATGTTTATCATCTCTCTTTATCACTGTCACCAACTTCATGGGCCTGAGCTGGCGACTCACCTTGGATCTTAGCAGCGCTGATCATGTCTCCAGCAGCCATACTGGACACGTTCACCAGGTAGATCGGGCAGCGAGCCTGCAATCACAATGGATCCATTTATTTATCACTGGCATACAGACATATGAACAGGATGTAAAGATCTAATGTCAGGTGTGTTTACCCTGTTGGCAATGGTGACGGCTCTGTGAGTCGCCTCAGACTCCAACTGTAGTAATAAGAAACACAATCACACAATGAGACGTTTAACAAACACTCTCTGTATTGTATGTTTTGTCAAAATCAGGCTTCCCTTTCAAATTTTGATTGATATGGAAACAATAACTTTATTGTTTTATCAATATTTTTTAAAATCAGGAAGAGAGCGGAGCAAGATCTAAATTGAGACAAAATAAATACATCTGATGTAATTTACCTCTTCAGGTCGACTGATCTCGATTCCCTCTGGTCCACTGATGCCCAGATCCAGAGCCTCTTTGGCCCCCTGACAACACACACACACTTCAGCATTCTTTCAATTTAAAATACACATTTTAATCTGTATGTGCTTCTGACTTTAATAACTCTGATCATGTTCATCAATGATTTTACGTTCACTTTGAGTGGAGGATGGAGGTTGTAAGTGTGTGTGTGTGTGTGTGTGTGTGTGTGTGTGTGTGGGCTGTGCACCTCTGCCACCAGCTCCCCGTTCTCGGCGTGGACGCGTGCGATGGCCCCGATGTCCTTACAGGTCTGGAGCGTCTGGTAGAGCTCGGAGTCCCGCAGCATCATCATGTCTTTGTAGGCCATGAACATCTGGAAGGAGTTCACCCCGTGCTCCCTCACCAGGGTCTCCATCTCAGTTACGCACCTGACCACAAGGCAGAAGGTCACAGGTTTGAATCCCAGGCTGTACGTTGTCAGTTGGAACCCTCACAGGCAGACAGGGATGTGCATTAGGCCGTGGGAATGTCTCTGTGTGTGTGTGTGTGTGTGTGTCGGTGTGTGTTTGTTATATGGGGCATGAAATGAGATTGGACAGCAGCCAGAATGAGATCACACTGACTTTGGTGATTATCACAGACTTGCAGAGGAATTTGCAGCACAGGAAATAAAAAAATCTAAATAAACTTTAAAAGAAATCATTAAAATAGTACTGGTGCCAAGATTTAAATGAAGATTTAAAAATATTATTAAATTGTCACCCTGTGTTTATTCCTCTAATTTTGTGCAGTAGATCATTTTATTGTGTGATTATAAACATAAACAGACTTTTCTCTTTTAAATAAATAAAATAGAAAAATGAAATGTATTGATATCAGCCATGGAATAATATAATATGTGCCCTTGCTTCTTTAATGATTGATTTAAAACCGTAAAAAAAAACATTTGGCTGTAGACAGTAAGATGCAGCTCATTCTCAGAGTCAGCAGATGATATTGTCCTGACACAGAGCCAAAGGCTGTTGGCTCGTTGAGTCATAGAATCTGTCTAATGTGCCCACTGAGCATGTGTGTTAACCTACTTCGTGTAAGGTTTAATCTAGGTCATTGCACCTTTCACACATAAATGAAAGTGGTTTGGCTGCTTTGTAAAAATAAAGGACAACGGAGTGAAGGAGTAAAGGAGGATATGTGTTTCCAGGCTGATCATTGGTTCAACCCCCCATCTGTGCATCTCACCTTCGGGCCCCACCAGGTCACGCCGACATGCAGGGCGTAGTCGCAGCACGCCTTGGCGTCGGCCAGGGCCCTGCACTGCTCGTAGGCGTCCAACAGGGAGCAGTGTTGTTCAGGCAGGACCAGTCCCATCACCATGGTGGTGCCACCCATCAGAGCCGCCTGGGTGAGGTGAGAGGGAGGGAAGGGGTGAGTTAGGCAGGAAGGAAGGGAAGAGGGAGGGATGGAGGTACAGAGACAATGGGAGGCAGTGGGAGAAAAAAGAGAGATTGATGAGAAAGGACAACAATGATTCTACTGTAAAGAACAAAGACTGTTGTGAGCTATGAACTGTTTCCTCATCATCATCGTCCGGTCTCGTAGTTACTGTTTAAATAAACTGATGGACAGACCACATGTCTCTTCACATATGATATTCAGCACATAAACATGTTGTTTGACTTTAATAATCCCTCGAAGGAAACTTCTCTTGGTTCTTGTAGCATTAAATAGTTATTTAAGGAAAATATTGGGAAACGGAAATTTGTCAGAAAATAGTAGTTAGTAATATTGACTAAACTATGAACATGATATCTGTTGTAGCTGCCACTCCAACACAGCAGTTTAAATGTGTAAATGTGATGAGGAGGAGGAGAAGGCGTTGACTGATGAAGAAAGGATGAACATGGAGATAAGGGAACGTTCGAGAAGGAGAACTATGAGAGGAGGTGACAGGCGGGAAAACGGACGGAGAGAAGGGAGTTGTCTGCTCGGTCGCCTGAATGGTAAATGCACTTTTGCGTCGCCATGACAACAGATAACTGCTCAGCCATGTCTGCCGCGTCCCCGCCCTCCACCACCTCCTCCTGCCACCGTGCCATATTGCACTGAGACGGTCACACCAGAGACTAACAGGGATATTGCACCGAGGACTGATGGGAAAACAGGCAACAATCATGTGTGAGACAGGAAATGAACAGAGAAGAGTGGCAGACGCTGGCGTGTTTGAGTGACAGCTACAGTGTCCAACAAGCTATTAGGTTTCATGTTACCATAGTAACCAGTCAGAATCATCTGCAGTGTCAGCATCGAAGGCCTCTGCATATGTAATGTCATTGATCACTGTCAGGGATTGTGTGTGTGTGTGACGGAGAATCAGGCAACATGGACACACAGCAGGGGACTGTGGGATTTAAACTGCTTGTCTTGAAAACCTTGATTGAAATTTACTGCCAGTGCACGTCTTCAGAAAGAGCGATTGTTTCAGTGGAAAAGGAGAAAGAGAGAAGGGAATGTGGTCATCACTATCTCTCTGTTATCAACCGTCCCACGTTTCAGTGGTTTATAGCCTCTGAGAAGAAGATGCAACACATCTCGTGTGAGATTTATGCTCTCGAGGTCACGCTAAGTGAAAGAATGTTCATATGTTCAAAACTCCACAAAGACATTCTTAAATTTGGGGGAAATTTCTTGTGCGAATGAACCGACTGGATATTGTGACGAATGTCAACATCCGTTTAAATGATTTGTATCTGTTCGTAGCTGCAGTGATGATGAAGTGAGCATTAAGCAAGTTATTTTGTATTTAAAGCATTTATTATCTAATTAAGATGTAATGTTAAACACTTTGGATTCCTAGTGTTCTGTTCTGTGTATCTCTGTTCATATTGGCAAACCACAGTGAATTTATCATGTTGTTATACACTAAACCCTCATATCATCTCATGTTCCTGCTTTTAATCTAAAAGCTGCCCCTCCTCTGGTTCCTCCAAAATATCACAGATCATTGACGACAGACCTAAAGTAGATATAACCCCCCCCCCCCCCCCCCGACAATATTTTAACATGGATGCCCCGCTCGAATAAAGACCCCCCAACCCCTACTGTGAAGATAATCCCCTGACAAGAAAGTAAAACAGGAGAGGCAGTGAAAATGTGTGTGTCTGGATGTGTGTTGGTGTGAGCGTGACAATGTGAGGGAGTTGCATCACAAGGAGAGAAAAAAAACGTTCCATATAAAATGTTGCTCTGCTGGTGCTGTGTATGCATAAGAGAGGGGGAGACAGGGGGAGACAGGGGAGACAGGGGGAGACAGGGGGAGAGAGTGACTGAGACATGACTGATCTGAGAGGATGAGAGAATCCCTGTTTGTTGGAGTCGGGGAGAGGCTATCGGTGTCAGACAGATTACCACAGCAGCTCTGTGATCAGCCTCTATCAGCAGCACTCATACTTCACTTGACAGAAGATGTCTGCCAGGAAACACACTGCTGCGATAACGACAACATTATGAAATGATGCGGTCCAGTGAAGACGTCCTGACACTTTCACATGACGGATATGGTTGATCAGAGAAAAAAGGGTTTTATCAAACCGTTATTACAAAGAAATGTAATTGAGGTTTGATATTTGTACAGTTTAACCATTAACTTTAATATGAAGATGAACAACGGGTCTGTGTATATGGTCCATATTACTTCTTTGTACTTTCGTAGCATTAAACCCTTTTATACAATTCAGCTCTTACTGCAGATCAGTGCGAGTCTTTCCTGGGGTGGTGGGGGGAGCATGGGGTGAGACTGGAGGGGATAAAGCGAAGCGAGAAAGAGAGGAGGAAGGAAGGAAGGAGGGAGGGAGGAGGGAGGGAGAGCAGGAGATGGAGCAGACTGTTACAAAACGATGGGAGGGAAGGAAAATAGTTTTGGGGTTCATCACAATTGCACATGAGCTGTTGCCGTGGTAACTCAGTCACCATAGGGACCAGACAACACTACCATGGTCACATATACGCTTGCATCCACACGCACGCACGCACGCATGCATTTGCTCCCTCAGATTTCACTAACACAGAGTGGGGGGTTAGTTGCCAAGGCAGCGAGGTTAGTGGGTAGGGGTTGGTAAATGGGGGGTTGCCGGGGTAAAGCTGGCATACGGAGGATTCAATCTGCCCCAAATTCCTCTCACCGCACTTCATCTGACATTCCATTAGACTCGTTTCACTGAGTCCCTGCACTTCACTTTATTCACCAACAAATCCTCAACACACACACTGGTGGTGGTTTGAAAATGAAAGATACACGAGGTGCTTTAGATCTACAGATAATCACATGATCTTCTTAGACTACATCCGTACTTATACACTCTCGTGTCAAGATGGTGTTTCAAAAACTAAATCTATCTCCATCCACATGAGTATTTTAGCTCCGTATCAGTATTAATCTCCATCAATACTACCACACCATTCATCTCTATTAATACAGCCCTGAAGTTTAATTAAGGAAAAGATAATAGCTTCATAGTCGCTTTCTCCTTGTGAACAGCAACTGCCACGCCTTCATACATCCAGTGCAAAGCCCGTGACTACAGCCTCGAAAACTATGCCAGACGACAACAGCAATAACATCAAACAACATCTTCCAGAACATGCCCGATGCTGCGGGCAACAATTAACAAGCTCCCTCTCTTTTGAATTTTTAAATCTCCTAATTATTAAATCCTCCTCTCTGCTCCGAGTCTCGCGTTGATCACTGGAAAATATGCAGAGCATCCATAGGAAATTAGCTAATAAACCCCAGTATGAATGAAGACTGAACAGCTGAGTGTGTCTCTGCTTTCAGCTGCAAACGTGTGACAGCTGTTTGGGTTTGCATCACACAGGAGCAGCGAGAGAACACGTGTGTGGTCATCGGTCTCGATGATGAAGCTGAAAGCAGGGGGGAATATTTGAATACAGACGAGACAGAGAAAGAAAGTATGTCTGTGTGCTACAGCTGTCTCTGGAGTCTAAATGTGTTTGATCATAGGTCATCCTCTGCTTACCTACTGTAGTCATAACACAGCCGAGTGTGTGTGTGTGTGTGTACCTTGGTCCCACTGTAGAAGTCCTCCTGGATGCTGGCGTTCATGAAGGTCTGCTCCAGATGCACACTGGTGTCTATCCCGCCCGGCAGCACCAGCTTTCCAGAGGCGTCGATCACCTTGGCCCCGCCCGGTATCATCAGCTCTTTTCCAACCTGCCGGGGAGAACACCAACATTCAAATCACACAACTCTATTACACATTGTACCGTCCCCTCTACCTTGCATTTGAATAGGACTGTCGTGGTGCTGGAAGAGCCACTGTCACGCTTTTAGCATTTACCTCCCTCACTTTTTCTGTAATCATCAACATAATCCCTTAAAACAGCCGCAGCCCCCCCCCCCCATAACCCCTTCGAAGTAAGCGGGTCATCCACTAACCAGAAAGTTGTGGTTTGATCCCCGGCTCATTCAGTCCACCTGCTTTAGTGTCCTTGGGCAAGATACTGAACCCCAAATTGATTGAAAAAGTAGCATGTAGTGCTGCTGTGGGAACATGTGTGTGAATGGGTGAATGTGGTTTGCAGTGAAAATGTCTGTAGAATATCTATTTTTAGAAGCAATATAAAACCACAGACTGAAACAATGACAAAGAGTAAACCTGTATTTTGTCACAGGTTGAACTCGAGCACCTTCTGGCATCAACGCTGTTTTTGTGATATAAATAGTTTTGCATGTTTCAGCAGAACTTTAAAAGAGCTTTGATTAAAATGCATCCTCTTCATGCGAACCGGTTCCATGACAGCAGCCCGCGAGCTAATATTAGCGCTTGCTGTCATTGCGTCGAGCCGCAGTTCACCGAGTCCTTCGTTCTCCTCATACTGTTTTATTGTGAAATGAGTCCACAGGAACAGCTGGGGATATATGTGGGGGAGCAAATGTGTCGGTATACATACTTGTGTGTGTGCCTGAGGTGAAATAAAGGTTACAGTACTGTTTGTATTCTCATGCTAACGCGTGTCTGCGTGGGTTACCTGCTGAATGATGCCATTCTCAATGTAGACGTCTGCTTCCTGGGTGAAATCATCGTTCACCACCTTCCCTCCCTTGATGAGGATACGCATGTTGGCAGCCATTGTCCTAAAAGAAGAAAGAGAAGGTATTTAAAATTACCAGTCGAGGTATCGTCTACTTTCAGCTCATTATTAAAACCACAGCTTGATTAAGTCTGATGAGACTCAACAAACTGAGAGGAACCTTCCACAAACATTCCTCTGTGTGTATGTGTGTGTGTATTCTGCATGGATGCCTGTATGCAATGTGTTTCAGGGGCAGAGCACAATGGTTTCCCAGTCACGCAGAATCAACTCAAAAAGATGGGGGGGGGGGGGGGGGGGGAGAAAGGGAGGAGGGGAGCAGGAGAGAGAACAGTGAAAAGAATCGTGAGGGGAGAAAAGATCTGGAGCCTGAAATTTGTACCTCAACCAGATGGGACCAAAACGGGATTTGGGTTTTTTCTGTTTCCTTTAAACTTTCTTGTATTTCCTACATGGTTGCCTGGTAGATCGATAGTGTGAGTCATAATAAACCCAGTACTCCACTCACAGTGGTGGAGGTTACTGCTTCTGTATTGAACAGAAATCTTCTGGGATCAGGTCGGACTTCAGTGGAGCTCAGAGAAGATTGAGGGGAAACGAAGGGATAGAAAGATGAAGAGAAACACTGATAGAAGAGGAGCAACAAGGAGATGGCTGTGCAGACATGAATGGTAAAGTGATTGTGACTGCGGTAAACAAGGCAGTTGTGGTGGTGGGGGGGGGGACGCGGTATGGAAAGCATTGCCCTAAAGGCCTGGCAGCCATGATAAAAGAGTGGTTTCCCAGGAGATGCGATCTGGAGTGCTTTCACTGGGGAAAAGGGGGCTAAGGGCGCACACACACATATAGGCACGCACACTGTCACACACAAAAAAACATACAACGGCATGTATGTCATAGCACTGTGAGGCATACTAATGCAACTGCATGGCTGATTTGCAAATATGAATCTATATTATTACAAAATCGACACACTGACCGATCACTGTAGTGCCCCCATCAGGCGAGTCAGTGTAATGAAATATTAAATACAATCGGCTGTATTCAAATTAGTGCTCTGTTGTTAAATCCTGATGTTATTACCCAATATAAAAAGAAGAAATTGTCAACTTCACAGAAACAGAGCAGTGTCTCCATAAACTTTCTGGCATCTGTAACTGATATTTAAAGAGTCAAACTGCTGTTGTCACTATTTTCCAGTCAGTTTTGTCCAAACCCACACAGCTGACTGACAGTGTGTGTGTGTGCGTGTGTGCGTGTGTGTGTGTGTGTGTGTGTGTGTGTGTGTGTGTGTGTGTGTGTGCGTGTGTGTGTGTGCGTGTGTGTGTGTGTGTGTGGGATCGGGAACGCTGACTACACAGGCCGCTGCACCGGACACTAGCCGGCTTTGTGTGTTCTGTGAGGACTGTAAAGCCAAAGGAAATTAAAGTCAACTTATATAATTGACATTCTGGACAGCGACACCTTTAATACTCACAAACACATGGTGAGCCCTCCAGCTGCTGGCAGGGGGGGGGGGGGGGGGGGGGGGGGGGGGTCATCTGTCAATTACTCCCTGTTATACTCTCACATGACGGATGGTGCAAAGACACTGTTACCATGTTGACACCCAATTCAAATATGAAATAAGCATTTGTTTCACAATCAGATTAAAGCATCAGATCCTCACCTCCTGAGAAGAATTAGTTACCGGTTAAGTTGGAGCCAATTTACTGTTTGGTAATGGACTAATAGCCTGTGTGATGTGAGCCATTGACAAATAATCACAGAATATTAGGAGATCAGCTTTTCTAATATTACATTTTTGGTCCTTCTGTGACATTTCCAGATTAGAAACACAGACGAAGTGAATGGACTTGAAGTGATTTGACACGATGTGATGAAACATAAGGTGACGGAGGAGATGTGATGTGACATGACGAAGTCTGAGGAGTCATGAGGACAACGTGAGGAGGTGCAGCTATTGGTCCACGTTTGTTCTTAGGGCCGTCTTGGTACGTCGAAGCCTCGAGGTTACAACTACACACGCAAATGTCTTTTCACACTAAAACACAAGACGGCTTCATGTGGACAGGAGCGTTAAAAAATTTGATTTTATTGGTTGGAAAAATGTGAAAAGTTGTTAGTCTTTAGCGGCTGCTGCTCCTGCTAAACACCACCTGGCTGTTTCAGTGTGTGAGTTCACTTTCTGCTGTGTCATGGTGGATATACCCACAGAAAAATACACACACACAGACACACACCATGCAGCATTTCACACTTGCCCCACCAGCTGCTTCAGCGCGCGTGCACACGCACACACTCAAACACACACACACACAGCCACACCCTCACTCCTCTGCTCTCTGCATGCAGACAGTTCTTTAATGGGGTGTTAATTAATAATGAATGTGGAGCAGCAGGCAGACTTACTTCAGACTCTCAATGTCACATCATCACAATGTCACACACACACACACAGACAGACACACACACACACACAGACAGACACACACACACACACACACACACAGCTGCATGACAACATATTGTGGCCATGTAGTTACACCCACACCCACTTCACAGTTTATGTTTCAGATATAAATCAACCCTCGTTGCACAAGAGAAGTGATTCTGATTCTTTGTTGAGGAATAAAAACTATTAAT